>PKRV01000612.1:502883-580343 GCA_003709505.1 Hyphantria cunea
GCAGCGTCGGGCCCTCACTGCAGTCATCGGAGGAGATCTCTCGCTGCCGGCCGTCGTACGCTCTATGGCCGGCGGCGAGAGCAGTTTTACCGCGGTCGCGACCTCCTTCTGCGAGGAAGTCATCTCGCAGAAGGAGGCGGCGGAGAAGGCCCGGGAGGCGATCTCCACTCGGACCTGATCCGCCGCCGGCGAACCGAGCGGCGGAGGCGCGCCTACCAGCGCCTCATGCCGCCCTGAGTGTGGCCGCGGATGGGTGGGACGGGTTTTCCCCCCCATCCGCTTCACAGGCCACCCGCGAGTGGGCGACGTTACGCGTGTGCCGTACGTCGCCTCAATTGAGAGTTTCTACTATCAGACGGTGCCCGCTTCAGTGCGGGCAAGCGCTGGGAGGGGTCCGGATGGCGTAAGAAGGCGTTTCCCGGACCTTTCCCGTCTCAGGCGCAGAGTGGCACACCGTGGTGGTTTAGTGGGTGGTCTGGCGAGTCAGTCAGGAGTTCCACACAAAGCGAACCCCCTGTCCCTGTGGGGAGCGAAGTGCGTAAAGGCACGTGAAAATAAACCTGTGTGATGAGTCGTCAGTGGTTTGTCGCTCTAGCCATTTACTAAGTAGAAACTCATAATACTAAATAACAAACTAGTAAAGGGAGCATGCAGCGTATATCAGGTATTATTGTATTAATTTGAAAGTTGTGTTTGATGTGTTGTCAGAGGTTGTTTTGTCGGAAAGTATACAGCGTTCTTTATTTCTAATATCAATAAACTTAGACGGTATAGTTTCACATTAGATGTTAATTTTGGGCATAAAAATAGATACAATAGAACAGTTAATTTACTGACGAATACGAAATTTTTTCAGCCTTAGTTTTGCCGTTCAGTAAAGAGCTCCTGTGACATGACTGTTCGGCTTTTTGAACCAATCTTCCGTCTTCATTGTGTAGTCCTTTAGGGAGTGGCCTATCACCGATGACTATGATTCTGAGTTATTTTTTATGTTGGTCGTCAATAAACAATTAACCCAGCTTGTGAACTACGGTCTTACCGTAGTACATAAGCTGGGTTAATTGTTTTAAGTTTGCCTCCCTTCTTATCCGTGCCAATTATGACGCCAACGTTCTTTGTTTTTCGCAGCCCTCTCACTTGCAACTTCATTTGTTCAGGACAGATAATATATTGTACTAATGACTTGGTAACCTTTGTCATTGGGATAAATGGTCACTAAATTTAAGTTTGCCTTTGATATAAAGTTGTGGATAGCTTTTTTTAACCAAGCGACTTTTGGCGACTTCCACATAGAACGCAGCAACAAAAACATACTACAGCGCCATCTAGCGAAGTTATATTGAACTACAGAGTAACAAAGGAAACTAAGAAACTACCGATCTTAAATCGCGCAACAGAAGTTCTTAAGCCGATTAACATATATACAACGTCCTAACCTCAACCGTTGCGCAGTGGCCCGCTAGGCATGATCACCACGCCTGGTCAGAGGATCCTCCCTTAGAGTTGGAGGAACATGACACCCGTACCTCCACATCGGCAAATGGTATTCCAGGTGTATGTACAGATGATTCATTAATACTGCATTTAAGGTCGGAAAGGTTTTAAGATAGGTCAAATTGGTCCTGAATACTTTTGGCAACTGTGCTAACTCTAATGGCTTTTATTTTGAGACCTATAACCTGTTTTCTCTTACTATTATATAACTGAATACGAAATCCTATCATTTGAAAAACTAACAGACAGTATTTGCATGATAAATAAATGTTTTCTGAGGACAGTGCGGCGGAATCGTTTACAGAATTGAATTTATTCAGATGCATTATGTCTCCATTTTGAAAACAAATTTATGGAAATCCACAATTTGTTTACAAATACAGATGAAAGAAGGTTGATATCCATAAATGCATTATAGCTATGTTTTTACATTAATGCATAATGAATCAACATTTATCTAGTTATAGATGAATGTTAATTTCGTGAAAATGGTGATGATGAATAATGTATTTTTATGGCATGGCAATTCTTATTTAAAACTATAAGAAAATATTAGTTGTTTTTTTTATAGTATAGGTGGTAATAGCAGTCACGAAAGCATGTCACCGAGGCAGTACTTAAGAAGTCTCATTTGAAAAAATATTGTGAATTAATTCTAATTGACTTAAGAGCATTTATAATCACAATTTGCTAAAAAAAAATACGGGTCAAACGAAATTGTTATTAGAAACTTTAAAACTCCAATTTCAAAGATATTAAAACTTGAAAAAAGTAAAAAAATAAATAAGCGAACCGGCCAGTAGCTATTCAGCTATCAGTAAATAAAAAAATAGTACTCTCAAGGATGCAAGACGTAAAAGAAAATGGGGGTTAGAATGTTCCCCTCGGGGCAAAGACTAAACAAAGAAGGATATCTTTATCAGAACGTTGCTATAGTAACGAATGTGTAACGTTTTACCCCTTTTTGAATTTAGCTTCGACTTTCCAAACATTCTTTCGTATTTATTACGACGTCGCCAGCACTTGCGCCAAAAAACGGTTTTAGAGCTAGAAGTGCTAAGAAGTTCATCTAACATTTTGATTTACAATTGCTATATTTACTAAATATTTTATGATTTGTATGCCTATTTGATGTGCCTAATAAATCACTCACTCTACTCTCTACTTGTGTGGTGCTAGTGAAAGCGGAATGGTTTATTTTGCAGGATAGGGCGCCAGTACAGTTAAAACGATTTATGTGTGTACAAAATGATGAGTCTGCCTTTTGTAGTTGACACTGTTTTGTAAATGGTATTTTAGGTTTCAAAGTTTCATAATCCTTTAGCTTGATGGCTGAAATGAAATCATTCGGTTTGCAAGTAGGCTAAATGAGCACTTTTGCAAGTTAAACTTTTTGAGCAGATAAGTTCGGATATTCCTAACTGGACTAGCCCTGAAAAAAAACAAACAAACTTACCCTCGGCTTAATTAAATTGCAGCGTGACTACCTTCAGGTTAGATCAGGTCAAACAGATCAGCGGCACCAGAAACTCAAGAGTCATAAGTGCTTTACTGTGCTTTGAATCCCTTCTTCCAAATAGATTCGTATCTCCTTGGTACTGAGCTGGGACTATAACTGTTTTTATCCATTGTAGATCCTTTCTTTAGTGTTTGACGATAGGTGGCCTTTTGTAATGTTAGAATTAAAATTAAGCTAAGCGCAGGTAAATGATTATGATGATAACTTTAGACTACTAGATAACTAGACTATTAGTCAAGATGGTACGCCCAGAAGTACACCCTATTTCTAATACCACCAATTTTGAATTACAGCTATTATAACAGCTGTAATTCAAAATTGGTGTTCGCCCAAGACCAAGTCATTGGTCTCATATACATAATGAGTATGATTCATACTGATAACAAAACGTATTATTATCTCAATTGGATTTACCATAAATCATGGCTGTCAAGCGTAAACCAAATTAGGGACACTGACGTATCCGCTGACGTCATTGATGCGATTTACAACCAAATTTGAGGCCATGAGGTTGGCGGGTAAATAAATAATTGTATGATCGATGGTGTGTGCGTAAGCGAGTGAATTTTGTGTTTCCGAAACAAACGAGGTTGTATATTAATAATTTTATAGAAGTAATAAAATACGAGTGGTCAAGATCTAAATTGATCGTTCATGTCATATTTTTATACGGACTTTCCCTTGGCCGGATTAAAAGTGGTCCAAAACTGAATTCTAAATTTAAACCAAATTGCGTTAAGGTATTTCTTTGAGTTCATTCATTTGTTTGATATACCAACTAAACGTAATAAAATGACACAATAATTAACCTTTTCAATATTGAAATAGGACCGAAGTTTTTGATAAAATAAAACATTAACAAAAAACATAGAATACCGATGATCAAGATGCATACGGTTCGTTTTGCTCTATGTCTAGATGTGAGAAAAAGCTATTTTAAAAAGGGGTTATAATACAATATTCGGTTAAATTTTTTTATTTAAAACAAAAGTAATGTAATTATGTTTTTTTAACCGACTTTTTTATCATTGTCCATATTTTGTCACTCTTATGTCAATGGATTTGACACTAGCAACTAAAACTAAAAGTTTTGCACTAAGAGTTAATAACTATATGTAAAGTACGCTTATAAATGCAGCTATCTAAGCATAAAATGGAAATTGCACTCGAGATTTCAAAGATAATGCAATCTAAATGGGTGAACTTACTCTAGCTTGACAGTTTCCAGACTGCATACGAGTATTCAAAATTAGAAACTTAACCAATTCTACAACATATAAAGTACAATTTTGCAGACTTAATATAGCTAAAGTATCTACTACAGTATTTCGAATTTCTAACAAACATAATATAAAATATTTAGGTAACTTATATTTAATTTAAAATTTTCAACTTTTATCATATTATTTTATACACAAACTTTGTTATGAAACCTTTAGAAAATGCCCTACGAGACAAACCAGGAGCCGAAATTACGTTATATTGAATTTAACAACTTCTATAGGCCTGAATTTTTTATTTAGACTAGTTGCGCTCCACGGTGTTATCTGCGGAAACTAACGGACAGTGTTATTATTAAAGTAACTAGTTTATGCCCGCGGCTCCACCCGTGTATATGTCGGTTATCGCGGCAAATAGTAGCCTATGTGTTATTCTGATGTATCTGATCAAAGTAGCAGCTTAAAATGTTTCATCCAAATCCGTTGTGTAGTTTTTACGTGATAGAGTAACAATGATCCATCCATAAAAACTTTTGCGTTTATTAGTAGGGTGTATTTATTATTAGTAGGATGTGTCTATTTTGAAATTACAATCAAACCCTTCAATTTGATTTATTTGAATAGATTATAAATTATGGCTTACTTAATGGCCCCACACAGTTATGAATAGTGCGTAGTTAGGAAGGTACTACTTGTAATTGACATTGTTCTTAGAAATGTGGGTCTTAATGTATGTATGTACATTCATATGCGTGTACATTTAGTGTAAAGTTGTTAATTTGAAATTACTTCAATTTTATTTATTTGCATATATTATTAATTTACGCTTCCTCAATGGCCCCACACAGCTATGAATAGTGCGTAGTTAGGAAGGCACTACTTGTAATTGTCGCTCGTTTTAGGAGTGTGGGTCTTGCTTAAGTCTGGATAATTTAATTGAGTTCGTACAGGTATTAATTGTGGAAATTCTTCAGCCAGTTCGTTCGTTTGCAGTAAAACGGTTTACATATTATATTAATTATTGGGTTTAGAGTTAAATTTAAAATTCAGTCAAGTGTGAGTTGAACTTACGTATACCAGGGAGTCTTGTTTAACTGGAGAATAAACTAAGTCGTGTATTTAAAATACTTTTCGTTTGTACATCTTAACTGTAAATTTAATTAGGTTCATAAATTACTGAGAGATTTAAAAAACGTTATTTTCAGACTTACAATTTTTACAGATTTCTAGATAAAATCTTGAAGCTAGACTGAGAGAGCTTCATGATACCTTGAGAAAACGCATTGAGAGACCAACTAGGGCCAGAAAAATTATATTATAATAGTTTATGCCTGCGGCTCCACCCGTTTATTTGTCGGTTATCGCGGCAAATAGTAACCTATGTGTTATTTTGATGTATAAGCTATATTACTGTGAAGTTTCATCCAAATCCGTAGAGTCGTTTTACGTGAAAGAATAACAAACATCAATCCATACAAACTCTCGCGTTTATAATATTAGTAGGATAAAATTTAAACAACCTTTCATTAATTATTACTAAGTTTTAATTGGGGTCGGCTACTAGTTCAACCGTTTTCACCTGAATATCAGTTTTTTACGGAGCGACTGGTATCGGACCTCCGCAATCCTGAGGGTGTACTGAATTCGAAGCTTTAACTAGTCAGTATATTTGAGGGCACTGACTTACTAATAACGATTGCCACTGATGTTCATAACTTCCGGGACCGACGGCTTAAAATGCTCTCCGGGCGAGAAACACCACCTTCTTCCATACTCCAGGCTGCCATTAAAAAGTTCTTGTAAAGAACAACTCCATCCAACCACCAAAAAAAATCCAACTCGAGACCCCTTGATCTGCTATCGCTTACTACCCACTAGATCCACGAGGCAGACAATATTAAATTCAACAACTGCTGTTTATAAAATACTTAAAGAATCAAATTACTATTTCAAGGCTTTTGCTGATAAACTAAACCTAACATTATAAAATTTTCATCTATTTACTTAAACGAATTTAATGTAAAGAAACAACCAAAACAAATTCAGTTCGGTTGTGAGTGAGAGAGACCACGTTTCTGAATGTACTTTCTTGAAAACCAAGACTTTGTTTTCCTCTGACGTTAAATTTGTCTATATTTTCCAATTTCGTATCCAAAAATTCAAAGCACATTCCTAAATTGCCTATGACTTATCTTATTTTTTTCTCATGTGTATGGCACAGTTTATAGTAAATTAATGTAATTTTGTCGTACACCACCTAAAAGCCAATCTCCCCATTGTGAGACGTCATTTTCATTAATTAATTTGCGTTCGAAGCTATTTTCGTGCATCGAGGAAATACACGTTAATTCACGAGAGAAGATAATTAGTTCCTCTCTTAATTAATATCCACTAAATTTTAGCAGAAATCGACTTGTATTTTCAACGCGCGCTACCCTAACTTCGTTGTCGAGCATAATTAGTTTCTGCATTAAATAGATGGTTATTTCAATGGCTTTTGCATACGGGACACTTTTTGTTGCTGGTTCCGAGAATAAAGAAAGAATCTTTGGGTAAAGTTTAATTCTATCGAGCTGTAGCTAATCATTCAATAACTGAGTCTGCTTTAATTCCATTGTGGTGTTAGATTCGAGATACTGCATGGTATCGTAGTAGCGCAATTAAATATTATACGAGCAGTTGCTATTCCACGTCTCCATGTGTAATTTATTAAAAAGTTTAAGAAATATGGTTAAAAAATAGGAGTTTAAAAAAGACGGTGGTTACAGAAGCATCATTAGGCCATTTTGTTGTGTCTCACCACGTTGCATCGTTTTACTGTCCGCTTTCGCAATGGGTATGGTGACCAACACTCTTGGATTCTGCTTGAGTTTTCCGTCAGAGAGTTCAGAGTAAAGTTACTTTGGCGGGCCCATATATTAAAAAACAGTTTTTTCCATAGTGAAGTATTATAGGTTTATACCAAAAGATTCTTAGATCGCTACCTATGGCAATTTAAAGTTGTCCGTCTGAGTAGTGCCACAGGATACCGTTGTTATGAAGGTTATTGTTACGGTTTAATGTAGGCAAGTCAATGTGACAATATAGTAGTGACGAGAACACGTGATGAGCCCAATTTAGGTAGCATAGCAACAGTAATAGCTATTAATAAAGTCGAATATAACAAGGAAGTATATTTTATGTCATCATTATCGTCAAATATATGTTCTCCTAGCCGATTACAGCCACGACGCAGGAGATTTTATAGTGCACAAGTATGTAAAACAAACACCGGTTAACTCTTTCTCTCTCTCATAATTCGATGGGACGGTTAACCGACACGACCAGGAAGAGTTCAGGTGTAGGGTCGAGAGCTTTACGTGCTCTCCGAGGCATAGGGCTTCTGACCCCAACTTCCAAACTCCGAGCTGTTATTAAGTATTTTAATAATCATAAAAACTTAATAACACTCTTTAGCCCGACCCATTCGAACCCGAGACGATATGTCAACCGCTAGACCAACGAAGCAGTCAATATAATGAGTGTGATAGCTCCGTAGGCGTTGTAACAGCCCACAATGGGAGCGAACCAGGTATGATTGCACGCATCGCGAAGAGACGATATGTATATACATATTTATAGATCTGTACACACAAACTCGATTGCTCAATTCATCAACTATTCCACAGTACTATTCACTCCATTGTATCTATGAATATAAGATGAAAATAACAAGTCCGATGCCTCGACAATGTAATACACGAATACCCTCAGCTCCATTTCACTGCGAACATCCCCTTGTGGGTGGCAAATTTCGCGTGGTGTGATACTTGCTGACAGACCTTATGGAGAAGAATACATAACTGATTTAAAATAACTGGAAGGGCTCTCTTTTGTGGCTGATATCAAGCCGCCGCATTCATGCCGAAGCGTAGCTCTCCCACGGTAAAGTTAATATTTCCTAAACTTTAACTATATACTAGTATACCTGTCTTTAAATTATAAAAGACACAATTCTTGTTGCATTCGTCTGTAACACGACAGTTCCGAAATAACCATAGAGCGACATCTAGTGTTAAATCACGCAACGTCTGTCACGTACCTACACAGCAAGGCTGTTTGATTTATTACCCGAATGAAATATGGCTTAGAATAATGATTAGTTCGGTTATTGATGGAGTTTCAGTGAAATCAGTTCAATTGTATCCTATTATATCTTGTTTGTGGAACGTTTTGTCCATGTTTGCAGTAAGTTGAAATTAAGAACGTAATAACCTATGATGGTTTAGTTTTTGCTTTTCGTTCTAATTTCATATGCATGACTTGAAGTTACCGAACGGTAGTTTTTTTCAACTTCATAATTTTACAGCGAGAAATTCTGAAATTTACTTGAATTTGATAAAGTATTTTACAAAAAGTTGCTTTTTTGAGGAATAAATTAAGAAAGCATTTTAGATTATTTATTATTTTCAAATTTGATAGAAATTTATAATTCCGAGTCCTTATCCGCAATTACAGCGTGTCTTATAATTATACCAGGGTTTTTAACGAGGCCTAATATAATGTTTTAGTCTATTTATAATGCCTTTTTATCAAGTTTCATCGCATCGATCTATACTTTAAAAATTTGGCTTTAGTGTAGTGTGACTATCCTAAAACTGTAATAATTTATAACATAAATTGTAACTAAACCCTAAAGTATAGTTTGCATATAACAAATAAAAACCACGGCAAACTCATAACCAAACTAAAGTCATCATCATCATTATCATATCGCAGTCCACTGCTGGACAAAGGCCTTTCCAATTTCACGCCACTTAGTTCGATCTATGGCTTCTCGCATCCAGCTCCTGCCAGTCGTCCTGCGCAGATCATCGCTCCACCTGGCCTGTGGACGTCCCACACTACGTTTGTTCACTCAAGAACCCGTTTACCCTAACGGTTATCAGTTCTGTGGCCAATATGCCGACCCCCTGATACTGCAGCTTGCTAATCCTGTAGCAAGACTAAACTAATATACTAAACTCATAACAAACATAAAAATGTAAAAGAATAAAACAAAAGATCGTAACAACAGACTCGCATTATAAAAATACCAAAGCCTTGTGATAAAAATACAAATTGGCTCCAATACCTTTTAGAATCACTCATAATTCAATTATTTATTTATTAATTCAATTTCTATATAAACAAGTAATTTGTAATTTAACGATGATATACGCCCAAATAGAATATAAGACCCTTTATGAAATGTTTTATGGACGTGCCAACTAATGCTCCCCCTTTTCTGAGTAAAATTGATCGTATACTTTGTAATAGTGATGTTCAGGATCGTAATATATATATCTGAAATACAAATACGTAATATTGAACATTAAATCCTCAAATGTGGATACAGACTTCTCTTTATTATTAATGTAAGAGAAATAATAGTATGGCTGTCAGACATATTGCTTTAACCCATTCCTGAAAGGAGACCCGAGTCCACCATTGGGACATTATGGGTTATTGATAAAGAGTAGTAATGAAATGGCTTCGCAGAAAACTGGTGCTAAATAATCATTTATTGCTTTTGATTGAGTGAATGAAAGCCCAAAATTCGAAATTATGTTTCATTTGATACATATAACAGTCCCCTTCAAGATCCTTCAAAAAGTAAAGAGTACTTTTGTACCCTTTGATATCCTTGGATATTCAAATACCGATATTATTGTTTTAAGTAGAATCAAAAGGCAAAAGCGTAACAGACAGAGAGAGTTACTCACGAATGTATAATGATACTATCTAAACGTATGTATTTAAAAACATTGAGACCATTTATCAGGCAGAACTTGTGCTACGGTATAGTTACAGTAACAAGCTCTGCCCAGTTTGCGATCAGCCGGCTATGTGAGGGATTACATTACGTGCCAAGTCATTATAACCATCAAGAATAGATTATTTCTGTAGTTTAAAACAAACCATTATGTTAACAACAATTATCCATCGAACTAATTGGACGCAGAGGAGAGTTCCAACTCTGCAATTCAAATTGGTTAAAAATTTATCCATGAGTGGGTGTGATGAAATGGATCGGTGCCAACACATTTCGTTAAAGGTTTTTGATATAACACAGTCGAAAGTAAGGTGACAATATTGCAGCTCAACATCATCATATAGTGGACCGTGAACGAGAGGGATTGTTAAGCATAGTGTCTGACGCGAAACTCTACATCAATATTATACACATTGGAATTTAAATAGTGTCATTCTTGTTTAAGAGTCGATAAGTCTTTGAAAAATTGAGATTCGAGATATATATCTCGCTAACTTGACAGAAACTTGACAGTTACTACAAGAGTTGTGATGGTCGTATAGCAAAGTACATGAATGAGCTTTGCCCGGCAATTTCTTTTCGTAGATTTTCTAAACATGAATTCGAACTAGATCGATTTATCGCCCCCAAAATAGTAATAATAATATTTACTGAGCAAAAAATTGTTTACAAACATTAACACATTTATAATTTTGCTTCCTAGGCAGCGTATTCGAGTTTGTATGCATCGATTAACCCATTGTTACTAAGTTTCAGGAAAAGCATGAGAAAAGATGTGTACACACCAAAATGTTTTGTCACAATTTTTTTTTTCTCTTAATCGCGTCTTATGTCAAGCATGGGATGAATGTAGATGGTAACTTTCTGTATTCTTAATACATCACACCACACGGTCCGTGGCCAGGTCATCACATATTACTTAAAATTTTTTTGAAAGACAACTTCACCCATTCCATTTTACTTAATTTTATTGATTCTGGCAATTCTTAGGTAATATAAACTTAATCGATTTCTCGCTTCACTGGAATAAGGAAAAGGTAGTAGGCATGTACTTAACATGTGAAAAGAAAGTCATCTCATATTCCATTACAGAAAATAGCAAATTTAATACAAGAATCACTCAGTTATGACGGATTGACCCTAAACCCTTCCCTTCGAACCCTCCGACTTTCCGGAGCCATCCTTTAACCCTTGCATTACTACAAATCCTGTATGTATTATAACACAATTTGATTATACTGTGACCTTCAGAAGGCAGAGGTTGTAAAGTGTCACACCTTCCTATTTTTACCTGATTAAGGTGAAGTAATGTAATATTCTATGTATCATTTTATGTTCCACCGTAGCGTCTCAACTTCTGCACAAATTTTTATGAATGGAGAGTCAATTCAGTCGTAATAATGGCCCAGGTAACATAGGCTATACGCTTTTTCAAAGGTTTTTACTTTTTTTCATGGAGCAAACTAGCAGACGTATCGCCTGATGATAAGCGATAACCGCCATCAATGGACACCTGCAACACCAGAAGCGTCAAAAGTGCGTTGCCGGCCTTTGAGGGATAGGGATGGGGAGGGAGATGGGGAGGGTTGGAGTTTGAGCCTCTGGTATCCTCACTCGGTAAAACATAGCGCAAGCACTGTTTCACGTGTTGCCGAATATATGCGTGGATAACCCACGGTAAAAACATGATTACTGTCTCTTCTTTCATTTTTATCTATGCACTTAAATGTTTTAAACATTAAATATACATATTTTATATCAAACTTTTTTTTTGTAAAATAAGATTAACGTAATTATTTAGAAGAGAGAGATTAGGAAGTAACTTTATTACAAGCTTTTATTTAGTTTCAGCTGTCCCGTTTGTCTGTGATCAAATGTTGCAAGTTAAATTTGAACCACTTTCCGATTTTCGATTGAGCTGAAATTTGAAATATGCCTTTAGTTCTGATGACAGTGCAGTTTTTTATAATCGGTATTATTAAAAGTTCTAAATGGCCGCCGTAACAAAATAGCGGCGTACATATTTCTGAACAACCCATTTAATACGGGTATGAAAGGAAAGGGCTCAAAGGTTTTTTTACTAACAAGTGATAAAAGTATATTTAAAAAATCTTTTTAAATTGATCACTTTTTTTCTATTTTATATTTAAATATTTCATTAACCTTATCTTTTTTAATTTTTTGTAATTTATGTCAGAGAGTTCTTTACACAAAAGACAATTTTTCACAAGCTTTAATTAGCTTCACCCGTATATTTGTTTGTATGTAACCGACTTTGGTAAGCTTGTTTTTTAGTTACTTAATATTATTTGAAATAATTGATTCTATATTTCAAGGAGATTTCACTTTTTACATACCACTTGCGAATACTGTTAGGTAAGTTTCTTTTGTCTACTAAGTTTATCGTTATAAAGTAGTTAAAATTGACCTTCAGCAGTGTAAGATTGTTAAGAAAAAATGAACCCCGAAATACCCATAAACCTTTACGACAGTTAACCTTTCGATCAGTATATTTATTATGGCGGCATAACTGTCGAGTCCAAATATCAATAAATAAGCTTCGACTTATCTTGTTTCTGTGGGGATATTTATTTTATTATGCTTGTATTTTCAAGAAGTATATTTTTTTATTTGACTAATGTTGTAAACGAATACACGAATGATTTTAATGTTTTTAGATATACTAGCAAGCTAATAAATCGCTTATGGCATAATTATTTAATCAGTTTCAAAACTGCTGAGTGTTAAAGTTGATCACCTAAATCATTTTAAAGAATAATAAAATAACCACTAGTAATAAATAAGTACAAGTTATATGTTTAAAAGAATTATGTTTGCGTTTATAAAAAACTGCAGTTCCAAAATGTAAATAGCCTTATTTTATGTATTAAGCCAGCAATCTGTCAATGGACTTCCGTGGAAATGGGTTTACCCTTTTCAGAACAGTTGCAACAACCAGAAAAACAAAAATTAATACATTGTTTGCATAGATAATTACGAGGAGCCATCTAACTGTATTGACAAGTCGGCGCTACAGGTATCGAAGCCGGGTCAAAGACCCAAAGGCAGACTGAAGACAAGAAGAGGTGAAGACATAGTACTGAGAGATGCAGAAGTGTCAGGTTTGACACGACAGGTGTCCGAGGATGACGCGAGGCATAGGGTGAAAAGTGGAGCAGATAAGTAAACAAAGTTGATAGAATGAATAGCGTGGAAGAAAGAGAGAGAAGAGAGAGAGGGGGAGAAAGAGAGAGGGGGAGGAAGAGAGAGGGGTGAAAGAGAGAGGAGGAGGAAGAGAGAGGGAGGAGAAAGAGAGAGAGAGGGGGGGAGGAAGAGAGAGGGAGGAGGAAGAGAGAGGGGGGAGGAAGAGAGAGGGGGAGGAAGAGAGATAGCTTTTTATAAAATAGGTAACTACCGTCTAATACTGGTAACTTCTAATGTATTTTATTTCCCTGACAACATGTATTAAGGAGAAGCCTACGCCTAACACTAGAATATTTAAGCAAATGATTATGATAGTGATGATGTGTTAAGCAGCCTTATAAATTCACATTTAATACAATAACATATTTTTTTATGGGGTTACATTAGGAAACCTGTAATTTTCACACCAAATATAGATAAGATCACCAATAATCTGGTTCAAAAAACTCATCGTCGGAACGATGTAGGTCGTATGTCTCAGGATCGCTGATTGAATTTTCTACTGTCAACGGCACGAATATATGGCCAGAGAACCAGCGGTAACATTAAAAATAAAATTAAGAATTTTGACTAGGTATAGTTCATGGTCCTAGCATCATCTCTACACACGTATAGTTCCTACGAGGTCAGCATGATGTTGTAATTTCAGTATAATTGAGGTGGTCTTCCACGTGGTGTTATTTGGTTGCTGACCAAAGGGACACAGTTACTATCTGAAGTAGACCGCGAGCGAATGTCTCTTGGTACAGACAATGACCTGTGGCCTTCGCAATTAAACCACTATTAAGGGCTTAAAGCTATAGATGTAAACATTTCTGTAAACGATTATCAAAGTAAAACGCACGCACTGCACAGACGGCATACAGGAATGAGCGGTCGCAATGCCTTTTTGTGTTGTGCGTGTGATACACAAATGGTTGCTCTGAGTCTGAGGATTCTTTGTTTTCATTTCATCTATGATTGTAAAGTCCTCGCGACACATGATATGTTCCTGTGAAAGTTGTCTTTATAAAAATAAAAACTTCTGTATAATATATTCTTATACCTTTTGATATGGCTTAAGTTAGTTACGTAAAAGCGTCGAATTAAATCTCTCAAGCACACAAAGCCTCACATGAATAGACTTTGTTTCCTAAATCAGTACAGGCAATATTAATAACGATTGTGGGAGGTGTCGCCCTCCTTTATATTCATTACGTACGTCGATATGTGAGCACACGCGTGTTTTATGGCCCTAATCTCCGGGCGTTTACACATCACGTTCACGTCTACAGTTAATAGTCAATTTTTTGTTGGCACTAAGAAGATAAAAAGTCTTAGGGCTATAATGTGCAAATATTTAGCCTTATCTTACGGTACCAGTCGGGTTTGGTTAAGATTTCATTTAGGTTTCCATTGTATTATCAACATTTCATTGAGAAGTTTCTTGAGGAAGGACATAGGCTAATCTTTATCGCGATAACTGACATAAGCACGGGCAGAGTCGCAGCCAAAAGCTATTGCTGCATACATGTGAAATAACAAAACTAAGTTAGAATTACATAACTCCTTTTAGTGGGAGTCATACTGCATGCAGCACATGCCGACTAATTATAAGTTTTATGCTATGTTTTTTAGGAAATACTACAAAATATTTCAGAGTAATATACACTTTTTATAAAAATAGGTTTAGATTTATTTATATTAGAATTTTACGCGTCCAGGGCCATGTGATGGTGAATACCGCCACCGATACAACTGAAGAGCATTATATCGCCCTTTATAAATTCAAGAGGGGCGAGGGGCGGAAAAGAAATCACTACGATCGTAATGCCACTTATGTGCTAATACAGTTTCCCTACTACTACCTCGTTAGTCTATCGGTAAGCGTAAGGGCCTGCAGAATAAGAGATCTCGGGTTCAATTCCCGTATCGGACTGCTGATGGGTTTTTCTTACAAGAAATTCATAATAGAAGCCCGGCGTTTCCCGCCGTGGCTTGAAGAGCACGTTAAGCCGTCGGTCTTGTTTGTCAGGAACATCTATCGCAATCGTTATTGGGAAGTCAGTGCCCTCAATTGTACTGAAAACTTGTTAAACCTTTGAATTCAGCTCGCCCTCAGGATTGCGGAGGTCCGATGCCAGTCGCTCCGTGGTAAAACTGGTATTCAAGACAAACCGGTTAAACTAGTAGCCGACCCAAATAATCTTGAGAATAATAAAGGCTAAGAAGATGATGATGATAGTTTTTCTATAGCGTTTACAATTAAATTTCAGTTACTTTTTCACTTTCAAAATGTGTTGCTGAACTAAGATTACTCTCTCATAACTCAAATTTTTGCTAATATTTTTGCACATTACGTTACAAACCAAGGATTCTGCAAGCCAAGATTAACCCACAGGATTAGCAAGCTGAAGTAGCAGTGGTGACTAGCCACATTTGCCGTGGAACCGATAACCGTTAGGGTAAACGAGTTCTTGAGTGGAGACCGCTTCTCGGCAAACGTAGTATAGGACGTCCACGGGACAGGTGGAGTAATAATTTGCGCAAGATGGCTGGCAGGAGCTGGGTGCGAGAAGCCGAGGATCAAACTAAGTGGCGTGCAATTGGAGAGGCCTATGTACACTTATCTTTAATATCACGTTCATTAGTCAGTTATCAATGTATAATTGGTATACAAACATCATTGTTTCGAAGCAATTAAGTTCAAGATTACAAGAGACAAGGGTTATTCGCCCTTGTGTGAAGTCAGGCTTTGTTAGATACGAGTTAATTAATCACTCGGTCTTACCAACAAGCCTAATGCGTTTTGATCCTAATTAATGATTAATTGTTAATGATTATAAATATTAGAATCGAAACAAAGCGAGACAACTAAAGCTGTGTTTGTGTATATATGTGGTAGAACAGTTAAAATCATGTGATGCCAGTGAAGTGTTTTTTAAGGAATATGGACCAAACGAGTAGACGTATTGCCTGATGGTAAGCGATTACCGCCGACCATGGATACCCGCAACACCAGAGGCGTCACAAGTGCATTGCCGGCATTGTATGGACCTCCGGTATCAGAGTACTACCCAGGAACTCAGAACCTTAAAATTCGGTACAAGGCACCGTCTTATAGCATAGTTAAAGGAAAAAATTGCTTAAATGTAGGTGGAATCCTTGTTGCCCGAATTCTGCGGTCCCCGAATGTCCAGAAAACATGTGTGAAACAGCGTTTGGGCTGTGTTTCATCGGCTGAGTATGGATACCGGGGGCGCATATTCCAACCCTTCCCCCATCCCCATCCCGACAATGTCAACGGGCGATTCTGGTGAGTCTACTCATTTGCCCCCTTTGTATGAAAAAAAAAAGACGGAACCTCGAACGCAGGAAAGTCACACTTGACAGGTTTTTAATCCAAAGGTTTTTGTTCATTTTTAATGGGTAAAGTTAGAAATGGACATTTTCACTTACAAGTAATCAAAGGATTTGGACGACATTTTGAAGAGAAAGTAATTGAATTTAAACTTTCAACAATGTTTGGCATTAACCTAAAATAATTGTCAAGGATTACTTTTATTACATTTTTGGGAATTTTGTTTCATACCTTTCTGATATATATATATATATATANAAATAATTGTCAAGGATTACTTTTATTACATTTTTGGGAATTTTCTTTCAAACCTTTCCGATGTATATATATATATATATTCGCAGAAATAATTTACAGATGAAATATATGAAAAAATAATGCACTATAATATCCCCTGCGTAGTTGGGTGGCTTTCGTTAAGTCTGGCCTCCGTGGCCGTAATTGGCTAGGGAAACATCATACCTGTGTTAATATTCGGTTAGCATTAGATTGAGGCTTTATCCAGCAGCGAGTTATTAGAAGCTCTTGATGTGGTGATGATTACAGTGACCTTTATGTTACATGTTACCCTCTCCTCCAAGGTAGAGGAATTGGACAAATATTATGTGATGAACACTATCATTTGTTTTGTAGTAGTACTAGAGTGAGTGAACTCAAAAAATGTTGTGTTTTTCAATGTGTGAACTGTTGCTCAACAAAGATAAATACGTTGACACTTTTTTAGTGTTGACCCTATCATTTGTTATATAAATAAATCAAATAAATAAATATTTCGGTCATCTTAAATACAACGCCATCTAGTCCCAAGCTAAGCATAGCTTATGTTATAGGTATTAGATAACTGATATAAATTCATTCATCCTTTTTTTTGTAAATACATACATATTTACGTAGAAACACTCAAATTTGTTAAGCATTTGGTCCGAACCGGGAATCAAACCCGTTTGTTTTCAACGCATCTCCTTTCATATCATTTTAAAGGACTTACTCACTGAATGAATAACAATAAATATATAAGATAAAATTTTAAATTCTTGAGTCGGACTAAATGTTTGTATGATTTGCAAATATTTGTTTCGGAGTTTGGGTGTTTTCTATGTATAATATGTACGTATTTACAAAAAAAATATATAAGTATTAATATCAGTTATCTAGTACCTATAGTACAAGCTCTGCTTAGTTTGGGACTCGATGGCGTTGTGTGAAAAAAAAACATTCAACATTATTTTACTGTGAACTCAATGAGGGGATAGCGTCATAAGAATTATAAAAATGTTAAATAAAGTATGGGGTAGCTTGAATTGCTTGAGGGCTCTCACATATGGCATTCCTCAGAAGTATCAAGGTGTTATGTGAATATTATGATAGAACAAGCTCTCTTTTATTTTCATTTCATTTATTTGAACAACAGAAGTCCTTGTTATAGTTTAATAACTACTGAGAATTTTCAGAAAATAGAAGACCTATTTACTTTACAAGATTCCTGTTAGTAAAGTCTTGTTAGAGTTTTACTGATCTTGGAGCTCGGTGTATCCTCTGGGCGATATAACGTCTATACATGTATCTATACAAATAAATAAAAATTGGAGTGTCTGTTTGTAATATTAAAATAACCGCTTTTCACTATATGCCTATGTTTGTTTATACGGACTTTTACCAAAATGACATTTGTTTTAATAAAACTTAAAGAAAATAATTTCGAAAATTCTAATTTTCAAATCACAAACTCTGCTAAGCTTGGGACTAGATGGCGTTGTGTGTTAAACATTCGTAATATTTATTATTATTTATTTCTGAAATATCAAAGTATTTCCATGCCAAATTTTACTGAAATCGTAGCAGCATTTTAGCCATAAAAGCGTAACAGATATTTGTATCTGTAAGAGTTACTTCAAATATTTGTAATAATAATATAGACGTAATTTTTATTTATAACCTATATTACAAAGCTTTACTTATATCATAAAGATTTTGTGATATTGGCTACGAAAATCATTTATATATTTGTAACATGTTCTCGTACTACCTCAGGTTAGTCTATTAGCACTGATTACACTCTTGAGAAATTAAAGGCTGAATATTATACGAAAGCGGAAATAAGCTAGTAGTGAAAACGATATTTACTAAAAACCTTGATATGTATAGAGATGTAAGAATTAGTTCAAGAAGTTCAGATTTACACACCACCATATTTAATTCGGACTTTCGCATAGATTTAAAAAGTTTAAACATCCATTCCGAGGTCTGACCTCCTAACCCGACAGGTGCTTTATTAGTTTTTTTTTAAGTTTTTCGAATTGAGATAGACAGAATTCCTTCTTTATTCGAAATATGAAAAAAAAAACAACTGGCATGTCCATCCTAATCCTGTTGGGATGGCGTTATCAATCTCTTATCTTTTGTTTACAGGTGGGTTGCTTGCCGGACAGATTTTATCCACTATTAGTATGTTAAGTACAAAATCGTGTATAAAATAAGTGGTTGCAATGAGTCTGTTAAATTGTATTGCATCAATGAATTGGAGTGTGGATGAATATGCAAACAATGAAGTGTACAGTCAGTGCATTTTACTAAAGGATACACGAATCTGTTATGAGAATCTTAACCTCGATGTTTTATTTCACAATTATTTATATTTTACTGAAATATCCAAGAATAAGCTTCTAAACGCAACAACCCGTTATCCGTGGGAGAGCCACGCTTCGGCATGCATGGGCCGGCTCTACTAGAGTGATACCACGGCCTCACAGAAAACCGGTGTGAAACAGCGCCTGCGCTGTGTTCGCCGAGTAAGTGAGGATGCCGGAGGCCCATAATCCAACCCTTCCCCATCCCCGTCCCCCAAGGCCGGCAACGTACTTTTGATGCCTCTGGTGTTACGGGTGTCCATGTGCGGCGGTAATCGCTTACCATCAGGCGATACGTCTGCTCGTTTGACCCCTATTTCTTCAAAAAAACTTATTAATTTATAATTCTTTAGAAGCTACTCCCGCATTAGGAATCAATCCTGTATCGCAGGGAATTTAAAATCATACAAGATGCTGACACAATGAACACCCAGACTCGGCAAAATAACTTATCCATATTATACATCTCATATCACAGTTTCTCTTCTCATTGCAGTATGTATTCCTGCAAAGTTTGGTTCCTTAATTGCTTCTTATGACACTAATCTATTATGATAATTCTTATGACACTAATCTTATGACACTAATGACTTAATCTGTCAACAGATTAATATTATTTGCCATGGGTGTCATAAGAAGCGACTTGAATTTGACCTCTATTAATTCAAAATTTAAAATAAAAGTTATTAATATTAAGTACTGTATTAATAGTCTGCGGTAAGTAGTTTGAATCGAATGATCACGTAAAATACTTACTAAAATATAATAGAACAGGTAGCAGTTTCTAAAGTCGTAAAGTATGGATGTCACTTTCATATCTGATCTTCGTCCTTGCACAGTTTCTAGATAAAGTTCAGGTACAGTGAACAAAAGCCCGACGTCTCTGGAAATGCAATATCTTCTCTAGCAACTATTTGAAACGATCTAGACATTTCTCTGTACTATTGTACGGTTTCTAGATCGCAATTGACACTTCTAAATCCTTACAATTTAGTGAAGTGTCAATATCAAAAGGAATTTGTGCTATGTTGAAAAATAATACCATTTACATGTATTTCACATATTACTTGACTTAAAATGCTGCATAAATTATTCGCTTAAAAACAGTACTATGCTGAAAATAATAGGCGTTCAGATAGAGCAATATTGATAGGTCTCCAGTTAACATTTATTTCTATCTAAGTATATTATATACACAAAGACATAAATTAGATCATGCTGCTCATAACACAACAATTTGATTTGAGTGAGAATCAAAAGCCCAGGCTAATTAGTAAAATTACTAAGCATTAAAAAATAAATCCCCTAAAATTTGATTTAAGCGACTAAAGTTAGCATCAACAAGAGCCTATGTCATTTTGGCTATATTTATAAATCTATTTACACCTCATTCACATCAGTCCAATAGTTGGTGCTACACTACTTCGCAGTAGTTGGCTGAAAATGAGCATTGTTTTAAAAAAAAAATTATATTTTCAAAGACGCAAGTATGACCTACATCTTGACTTTCTTTTTTATAGTTATCAATGCACTGTGTTGAAGAGAAATAAAACTAGAAGAAAACAAAACCAAAGAAATACTGCTACTAAAACAACATACCGTAAACAGAGTTACAGTTCAATGTTATTCCAACCAGTTGTACAAAGAACTTTTAAATTAAAACCGAGGTCTCCGCGTCACTCCTTCAGTTCATTCTTCGTAACATGCGCTATTGTAAATTAATGTTTTATGGACGTTACAAACATAGTTGAATTAACTTGAAAACAATGTTTCTTTAAGTATTGTTTTTACCTAAGAGCGCTTTGCGAATAAGAAAACCTACAACATTAACAATAATAACATAATTTCTGAATAAATTTAATTATATTTTGTTGGCTTGAATATTTTCAAATATATTCCTAAATTATACGGATAAATTACACCCAGACACAATAAAGTAGTCTGTGTTTCAACGAGTGAATGAGGATACCAGAGAGGAGGTAAGAATATGGGATTCTTACCCCTCCCAAAAGCCGGCATCGCACTTGTGATGCTTTTGGTGTTGCAGGTGTCCATGGGCGGTGGTAATCCATAAAAAAAGTCAGGTACCATAAAAACTAGACCTGATGTTATCACTGTACTATACTCTGTAGTGTACCTGATGTATAAGTACCTGAGTATCTAAAAATACCTTTAAGTGAGCAATTCTTGTATTTATATATATAGTATACTAGCTTTTGTTAGCGGCTCTGCTCGCGTATATGTCGGTTATCGCAATAAAAAGCCTATGTCCTTCTCAGGATTCAAAACATCTTCATGTCAAGTTTGATTGAAATAGCTGCAGTGATTCAGTCGTGAAAGAGAGACAGACAGAGTTACATTCGCATTTATAATGTTAGAATGAAAATCTGAAGTTAGGAAACGGCAACAGCGATATTTTTTTAATTTTGTATGCAGGGGGTTTCGGAGGCTACAAATCGATGTACCCAGTATTCAATTTTAGAAAGTTTACCTAAAGAAAAATATCGAACAAAGCTCGTTCATCCAGGTAATATTTATATAAACCCACATGTCAACAACCCATAATGTCCCACTGCTGGGCTCGGGTCTCCTCTCAGGAGAGGGTTAAGGCCGTACGTCCCCACGCTGGCCAAGTGCGGTTTGGGGACTGGCAAGAATACGTTGTGGCTACGTAAATCTTGCCGTTGGATGTTTTTAAGCTGCCCGAAGGCCTCCAACTAAGCTTCACGACTGTTATCGTATGATAACAACCGGGACCGACTGCTTAACGTGACCTCCGAATCAATAAACCCACATAAAAACACTAAATCTTCTAAAATAACGTTTTTCTGTATTTACGGTATCGCCAAGTCATTTAGATTTCCATTGTTTTTACGAAAGATCCTTTAAACGACTTGGGTGTTTCTAACTTGGAGTACAAAGATATTATTACATTATTACTACTCTACTCAGATAGATCCTTTTTAATTAATTATAGGAACAATTGTGGAGTGTGAAACCAAATGCTATTTTATATCAATTTGTTAGTTTATAAACATGAGGTATTATGAGAAATTTGAAAACCTAATGGTGGAGATATATAAGCTGTTCTTAAACTTATTAACTGCCAAGAAGATACGATAGTTTGCGAGTAACCAACCATTGTTGGAATTTATGCTGATTTGATTCTATCAAAATTCTCATTAAAAAAGCTGAAGTTATTTGTGATTCAAGAGAAATATGAGAATAAGTGAAATAATATATTATGTATTATATAATTTTAGAAATAATAACCTGATTCGGTGTTATAAAATGACCCACGCAACTTTACCTGAGTCTTTTTTGAACAATGTCCTTGCGGCTCCGGCTATTGATCTAAGCGTGATATTAACTATTCTACCTTACGCCAGCCAGCAAAACACTCTATATAAAAACGTGCTGAACTCGTACCAGCAATAATGTATACTATATATAATTTTGATGAGACATTGTACGAAAGGCATTCAAAACAATTGAAAACTTTACCACCACACACACATGTGATAGAAGTTTTAACATATGCATGTGATACTACGCTACGACCCCTGAAATGTCAGTATTAACCATAAAACCGGGTAAAACCCCTATAAACGAGTATTTTAAATGTATAAACGTTTCTTTCTACGTCAAAATCGAATGCAAACCACCTGTTTAATTTAATAAAATCTCTAAAAAGACTACAAATGTTCAGCGCACGTGTCTGTTCATACAAAGTGTTACAGAGAGGTTACGTTTTAGAATCGTTTGTATACCTATATGACACATTAATGTTATCGAGAAAGACAAAAAAAACATTAGTTCTAAAGAAACTGTTTTTTTTAAGAAAGGAAAATAGTCCTAAATAGATATGAACGTTTGGAGTATTTCGTCATTATTAAATTTTTAATCACATTATATAAATACTTGAGACTGCCTCGTTGGGCTAGTGGTTAACATAAGAGACTGCAGATTAAGAGGTCTTGGAGAGCATGTACAGCCGTCGGTCCTGGTTGTCATGAATATCTATGGCCATCGTTATCGGGAAGTCAGTGCCCTCAAATATACTGACAACTACTTCAACCTCCGAATTAAGTTTACCCTCAGGGTTACGGAGGTCCGATGCCATTCGCTCTGTGTAAAAACTGATATTCAGGTAAAACCGGGTGAACTACTAGCCGCCCCCAAATCTTGGGAATATTTATTATTCCCAAGATTGCTTGGCAAGATGGCTTGGAAGATAATGATGATTGTATAAATACTTGACCGTCTGAGAGGATAGAAATTTGATGGTGTTAATTTTAAGCTAATAAACGAGCAATTCTTGCATATATATAAATATATTATCTGAATCTCGGAAACGGCTCTAACAATTTTCATGAAATCTAGTATGCTGGTAGTTTCAGGGGCGATAACATAAACTAGCTAGGATTCATTTCTAAAAAAATTACTTATACATAAATCTATGCATTTTGTTAAGGTTAATTGTTATCTTATATTTATTGCTCATGACTTCTCTTCATAATACAAGTGCACCTGGCATATCCTTTACTAAACTATCCAAATATTGACTGGTAGAAAATGCCATTGGGCATTACGTCCGTCTCGTGTAAATTTAATGCAGAAAGTATTAATAAAAAGAATAATTAGAAGGCTGTCATAAATCAACTTCAAATCTTTCATAATTTTGGCATTCATTATCCCCTGCTTAGGTCCCCTGGGGACGTTGGGGTTTCAGACAGGTCGGGATACTAGGGATCTCTTTCCGAGGATACACCTGGTTCCCCGGCTTCTAGTACCCGAGATGGTGTGCGGTTTTTAGTCGGTTCGAGTCCGAAATAACCACAAGTCTATAGTATCCGAGGGGAAGTCCGTACAAAAAAAAGGTCCCCTGGGGGATTCGTCTGGATTTTTTGTTGTGTTTTGAACTCCCAATAGATGCTCTGGGTGATTTGAATGGAACAAATGTCCAAAAAGATCTCCTAGGGAATCAGTGTGGGCAAAAATCTCTCCTGATAAATCTCTCAGGGGATCTAACTACACAACCCTTGTAGACAAAGCCATAATTTTGAATAGCAAACATTTAGCATAACATAATAAACCTAAAGCAATTGGCCGCCAGATTTTCATTGAAGACGATTACAAGATATTTTGTAACACAAACCAGATACCATTATTGCAGAATAATTTCTGTTCGAAGAGCACTTAAAGATGAATTACAATAAACAGACAATATGTCGTCATATGTTACGTAATCGTACGTTTCTTAAAAACGGCATATGTACTGTTTATGGAACGAAATATTCGATAGGAAATGTAATATTTTTTTGTGTGTGAAATAATTTAGCGTAAGACATGTATCCTGTGTCACGAGGGCTTAACAGACATTCACGACCCGATTAAAGTGACACAAAGTACACCTGAACAATACCTTATGTTTGAATCAAAGAGAATTTATCATATCCCTCTCTCTTCAAGACTACTCCTTCTTAAAAGGCCGGCAACGCACTTGTGACGCCTTTGGTGTAGCGGGTGTCAATGGACGGTGGTAATCGCTTACTTCAGCTACTTTAACGGGTGGGTTGGATTTTAACTTCTTCCACACACAAAAACTTATGCTCTGTGTGTGTCTTTGTTCTTCTATTGGTTTTTTACAAGCTTTACCGAATTTATAATGAGACTGCCGTGTGTGAAATGTGTAAGCTTATTATTACTATTACATGTTAAATGGAATTGTGTATGTGGACCATGTGGTCTGTTAGGTTTTTCTTACAAGAAATTCTTAATACCAGCCCGGAGTGTGTAAGATGGCCGTGTTACCCACCCTTGCCCCGGAGAGCACGTTAAGCCGACGGTCCCGGTTGTCATGAACATCTATGGCAATCGTTATTGGGACGTCAGTGCCCTCAAATATGTTGACAACTAGTTCAGTCTTCGAATTAAGTTCACCCTTAGGGTTGCGGATATCAGATGCCAGTCGCTCCATGTAAAACTGATATTCAGGTAAAAACCGGTTGGACTAGTAGCCGACCCCAAATAATCTTGGGAATAATAAAGACTAAGAAGAAAAATTATGGCTGTGGCTCATCATGTCTTTAATAATTTAGTGCTGGACATAGGTGTCTAAAACAAGGTAGGAACATAATAACATTGAATTTATCCAAAACCTTAACACAAACCACATGGTTTATGTCAAGTTTCCCTTGTCTTTGCAACGCTGTTGTCCATCGAAATTTGCAGTTTTAGTGTCAGTACCGGCAAACGGAGTGTCGGCGAAGTGATTAAATCAGTTACAATTTAAATTCAACCTGAATTCTTCAGAATACAACTGTATTTGATGCAATGAATTAAATTCCGGCAAACGACAAGAGTGACGGTTGGTTTTGAATTGAAATTTTTACCGAATTAGTCTCCTCCCGATGCTGACCCTTAGTCACCTCTCAAGACTCTAATAGTGACCCTCTGCATTATTAATTCGTCACTTCAAAGAATGCCATATTGCATCTAAATTAAAAGGGTTCCAGAAAGACGGGTTCTTAAGCTATCCGGTTTAACATTAAGCTGAACGTTGTTCTTTGGTACCGTATAACCGTTTGTAATAATCGTTACGGTTCTAAATTCTACACCGCGTTTCTCTAAAACAACGCTTAGTAGTTATAACAATGCGTGACAATTCTCGGTAAAACCCGTGTGTGGGTATTTTAGGATTTGTGCTATTATAACACAAGTGATTCATACACGGCACATGCAATACGATCATTATAACTATTTGTGTTTCGTTCGGTTTGATTTGTAAACAGCTGAGCTTATATATCTGAGTTATAAGTACCTTACTGATGCAGAATATTGAGTTTGGAGTATTTTTAAAATATTATAATATATTTATCCAGCTTCCGGTCACTTAGGGTATGGTTGAAAAGGACTATTGAAGCTGACTCACAACATTTTTCATTGATGCGTAACTCATATTGGTCCTGGAGCGATATTGGAACAGTCTATAACCTTCTTCCATAAAAATAGTTCCTATGATTACCAAGTATAAGTGATCAGGCTACATTTAAGGATAAAGACTACAAAAAAAACTATTGGATAAACTTAGCAAGGATCGCTTGACTTTGAGATGTGATAATTAAACAAAGGGCCGGCAACGCACTTGTAACGCCTCTGGTGTTGCAGGTGTCCATGGGCGGCGGTAATCGCTTACCATCAGGCAATACGTCTACTCGTTTGCCTTCTATACCATAAAAAAAACAAGCAAATTTTTCAGCTTTATCATTTAGTTTAGACTAGCCTTTGCCTGGGTCTCCACCCGCGTATTAAGACCGGTCTTAGTTTTTTTTTTTATGTAAGGCCCTGCCAAAATGACTCTGCTCTGCCTGATGGAAGGCATAAGCAGAATCCAATGGTGGCGATCCCAATATTTATTGCGAATGCAGACAATGCAACTATGCAGCATGGTGACCCATATCATGATGGCCTAGTGATGCTTCTGCATCGAGTATAGAGTAGTTATTCTTGTAAATGATCTAACTTTTTCTCATAAATCAATATTTAACACTAAGATTAACTTAGTAAGGATCGCTTAACTTTGAGATGTGATAGTCCAGTCAGTTAAAGCCTCTCTGATAATATTTTTACCATACTGTAACTTAAATTATTTTCAAATCTTACCTCTCTGTCTATCATAGGCGTTGATGCATTCGCTGGTTTGAAACTGGCTCACTAAGGCGGTTTTGCCCACACCTGGGGCTCCGACCATGGCTACGCGGTGACATGCGACTGGTTTACGTTCTCCCGTGGATTCTGGCGCGGACAGTGCTGGTGATGACGGTGCGAGGGATCCGGAGCGGGAGCGGCGACGGCGGAACGAATCTCCTCTGTTTACTATGCCTGTTGAAGAAAATTATTTATTAATTAAGTAATTCAGTTAACTAAGTTTTATAAATGGTTAGTTAGCTAGCGTAGCTATGCCAGCTTGTATGTCGTTTATAGCGTGTATATCCTTCCTCGTGAATCAAAGTAACTCCCTGCCAAATGCATTGAAAACGGTGCAGCAGTTTAGCCGTGAAAGCATAACAGGCAGAGAAACTGAGTTACTTTCGGGTGTTTAGTACAGAATGAATTAGGTTAAGGTTTAATATAAATATGTTTATTTTTATAGGTCTGAACTCCACAATAAATTTGGAGCAATTACCTGCTAAGTGTTGTGAAGGGTCAAATATCTCATATGATGAGAATTTTCGGATCTACAGGAACCAATACATGTTCTGGGCCCCCAATTTGGTGAAGTTAGTCATAAATTATTTGTGAATGCTAAAACTTCGTAGTTTTCCCCCCAAGAAAATCGCGCTAGCACAGTCCTTTCCTGTTCCTACCCTTGACTATGGTGACGTTTAAGGTGACCGTATCTTACTGAAGAACAACTGAATAAACTTTAGCGTCTTTAAAATGTCGGTCCAAATACATAGGTTTCAATTTATGCCTGTACAACATTTTACACTTTAGCGTTGTGCAATAAAGTTATTAAAAAAAATAAAAACATACATTTTAAATATAAATATCTGTCACCAAAATAGTTATATTCCATTCAATATTATTCTGTTTATTTCAAATGCAAATTCGCAATTTACAATCAATACTTGGCCTTGCTATACACTTGGTTTATATTTGGTTATGAAGCTGTATTACACTGTTAGAGATCAAGTACGTATATACGCTTTTGTGAGAAGTTTTAATTTAAAATTACAAATAGACAATAAAATTTTATTTATATTTTACATAATATTTCGTCCGTGAGGCTTTGACAATGCGTAAGTCCAAAATTACTATTATTCAAGAAACTGAAAAAAACTGTTTGAAAACAGGGGCAAACTATGCTTAAGGCAATTTCATATCACATACCTATCAATCACATTTATTTACATTTATTAAATAAAATTCACTTGCATAGATAATCCTAACTTTATACGATGTATTACTCTCTTGAAAAGTAGTGAGTTTTGACCACGCATTTAATATTTTTAATGATATACCAATATTTTTTATGTCCTTGAATTCAACTCACCCTCAATCTACCCTCTATTAATAAAAAACAATTCGAAATAAACATTAAACTATGTGTGAAAAGAAAATAAACAATAGCTTGCTGGTTTGTATTGTAGCCAAAAGTTGCAGCAGTAACCGTTTTATTTTTTGCGTTGTGCATTGCAATTTCGAAACGAAATGTTCTCAATTAAAAACAAATATTGTGTGCTCCAAACAGCATAGCTGGCTGCGGTTACAAAACTTTAGTGCACTTTATATTGCTTCACACAGAAAAAATAGCCTAAAGGATTTTTATATGTTTCCGAATAAATTATGTGAAAGAATTCTGATGAGAAAATGTTCTTTTGTAGAGCATAGTAAGATGACATTAAGACATTCGTAAAAGGGATCTTCTCTGATTGAAAAGAAGAATGAAATTTCTATCACTGAAACTATTTATTTATTAAGTTGTTATTTATACCTGTGTCGCGGCTGACTTAGCATACATACATAAAATGTACATAAAGAACACCTATATTCATAACTATAATTTGTAGATCGCACAAAGTGTTGTCTCATGTCAGATTTGAACCGACAACAATAGGTATAGTAGACACCGTCGTGCAGTTATTTGTATGACTATTATCGTCTCTATGATTACGTTCGTTATAAAATGGGTCACGGTCTTTAGACTTAGTGTGTACAAATTGTTATGTTCCTATTAATAAGTTTACAAATAGCGCCAGAAATATGAGTGTTGTATTCCAAATATATGCTCGTACATTATCCACAATAACTTGATATCAAATTCAACGTTTACGAATTGCGAAATTTGCTCTTGGTATTTGCGATAAACTAACTTTATGACAAGTGAGATTGTATTTAGACACAGATGTATAAGTGAGTTAAGTTTAGTTAAGGTTCGTAAGTAGTAGTAGTTAAGGTAATTAAGGAGAAATAAGCCTTATGAAGACCAAAATATACTTTATTATTAATTAAAAGCTTCACGATCGCTGAGGTCGATGGGTTAAACACTTAAATCAATCACTTAGATATATATCACACTGTAACTGAAACTGAACTGAACTGCAGTAAACGAGGCGCCTTTTACCGACTACGAAGGAGCCTTTCTATGGCACACCCTAGAGTCTAAACAGCTTGTCGTATTTTTATGTAAGTGAAGTCAACAGATTCGTCTTCGTCATGAGAGTAAAACGGAGTACATCAAAATAAAAAAAGGATTTTTGGTGCCAAAAGGTTATTAATAATTTTATTTGTTATATTAGACGCCACGGGAATTGGTTCATACTTGAAAATTCTAAATGCCACAGGGTACTCAATCGAGACCAACGCAAAATATCTTTCTTGATAATTTTCTAAGCGCTCTACAATCAATATATATTCGATCTTACACTTATTCCAATAGGGTTTGTGGAGGAACAAGTGATACAAAGGAAGGATCTTCGCAACAGTCTAGATGATCAAGCCAGGCGGGCCGCTGCCAAACGGTTGACGTTGAGAACTTCTGTTGCGCGATGCAAGATAGGTAGCTTCTTCGTATGCTACGTTACTCCGTGGTTCACTGTATCTTCGGTAGATGGCGCTGTAGTATATTTCTGTTGCGCTGTATGTGGAAGTCACACAGGTTTATTGTTCGCTGCCATAATTAATTATTATATTATTGTTTTGTAACAATATTTAATAATTAATAGCTGCTTTTAATTTTTTTTGGGGTATGGACCTCCGGTGTCTCACTCGATCGGTGAAACAAAACGCAAGCGCTGTTTTACACCGGTTTTCTCCGGCTCGGTTCGGTATCACTCCGGTCGAGTCGGCCCATTCATGCTGAAGCGTGGCTCTCCCACGGTAAACTCCCATGAGAATGAAATACGAAGCTACGTAATAAAAAATATTACACGAACCAGTAAGAAAAACAAACTTAAGTAATTCTAAAAATATGTAGTCTTTTAAATAAACATTTATTATATTATGTATGTGATGCACTCGAACTCACAGATTACATGCGCACTTAAGCAGTTGCACCGAACAGCATTGCTCAGATTTATTTCAATAAATTCATGAAATAATATTTCCATGAATAAAATCCTACGAACTACGAACACGAATAAAACTACGAACTTCGAACCGCCATATTCATTTTCGTGAGTTACCGAAAAACTTATTTTAGTAAGCCCATGTTAACTTCCCGCAGGGCTGCTGTGTATAGAACGAAGCGGACGAAGAAAATATAACACCTCCGGTTTTCTTTAATTTTTTTCTATACAAACTCATAAAAAATAATATTTATCCAATTTAGTGCTGTCGATCGAAAGTTATGTGCCTACATACATTTTATGACTTATTTTATTATAAATGAAATAAGAACACCAAATTTCATCTATATCTTTAGTCGTCCTTAGGGTGTCGCGAAAGCCGACGAAAGGAGCAACACACGCATTGCAAAGAAAAAAAAATCAGCTAAGTGCGAGTCGGACTCGCACAGGTAGGGTTCCGTACCATTATTTATACATTTCAAGCGTATAGCTGATGCCATTATCAATATCAAGCAAAAACGAGCTAAAATATGTTGGTTTTATGGAAGCCCCTTAAATATATATTCTATTCTGTTTTTTAGTAATTATTGTTATAGTGGCAATAGAAATACATTATCTCTGAAAATTTTAACTGTCACGTGTAGTAACTATCACGGTTCATGAGAATAAGCCCGGTGACGGACGGACAGCTAAATCTTAGTAAAAGAGGCCCCGTTTTTCTCTTTGGGTACAGAATCCTAAACATTAACCCTATACCAACCGATCTAGCCAGTATTGTATAGTAGGGTAAAAAGACATGCCTTTTTCCAGCAGTGGTTTTTTTTAGCAGTATTTATTCCTTTGGTCGTGGGTTTTCCCTTATTAGGGATTATGCAAAAGTGTGACTTCTAAAGTGAAGGTAAGCTGAAAGGGTTAGTTCACTAACAATTAAACCAATGTTGTGAAAATTGAGTTAGGGAGATGTTCTCTTGTAGTCCTACCCTAAAACTGGATTCCTAAAAGACATCGATACTTCTATACTAACATTATAAATTCGAACGTAGCTTGTCTATCTGTTACGCTTTCACGGCTAAACCACTGCACTAATTTCAATAGAACTTGACCTGGAAATACTTTGATTCTTGAGGAAGAATTTTGGCTACTCAGTTTGCCGCGATAGCCGATATACGTTCGGGTGGAATCGTTGCAATAACATAAAAATATATATACTAGGACTTTCTTTGTCGGTTGATACGGTCGCCATGTGTTTTGATAACGGAACTTCGTGGTGATTGCATGCAGAAAGTATCTATGAAAACCATAACTTTGTATCCTATGCGTGTTAAAAGCTAATATGTAGCATGCTAGCATGTTCGATTAGGGTGTGGTAACGACCTCACCTAGAATATCGGTTATATGGTTCATAAGCGATTATTCTACACTTTGCATCAGTGGTATTTACGAAATGTTGTTTGTACTCTCGATTGACGGCAGTTGATGGAAACTTGTTGCAATACATTCTAGAATCAAACGCACTTGTACTTGATAATGTCATAAAGCGAAACCGCTCAAGTATAAACTTTATGAAAATAGTAGAATAAGTACAAGTAAGTTTCATTACAGAATGTATATTTAGGGAGCATGGTGTATAACGTTTTAAGTGACAAATTTTTTTGGCAGTTTCTAGTAGTTAAAACTAGTTTTCACCGTTCTTAGAAAAGGAATTCCACATTGTGTTTTTGTTATTATTAAATCTTTCTTATACTGAATTGGATGAAACATGTATATAAGTTCTGTGACGATGGTTTCGATGCAGAAACTACGAAAAAATATTAATGCTCTTTAATATTATCTGAATAAATAATAATACTAATATTTCTAAAGGTCAAATTAATTTAAAAATCTGATACGTCAGCAGTTTCGTTGTGATTGATCGATTCGTGATGCAAGTCCCTTTCTGACTGCTCAAATAGCGATGAAGGTCACCATAATTCATTGTCCACGTCCGCATTGAGGATTGTGACTACCATTTTTGGATTCTACTTATTTCCATCAAGCAGAGTCACTTTGGCTGCTAATGCATAAAAAATATTTTTATTTGCATTGCGACTCAAATTTTCGTTTATTAAATGCGTGCTAAATTAATGAGCTACTGTTAAACTATTAATATAATCTCCAATCAATCAACCTGTAAATGCAGTCCAATCTTTCCAGCACGCAAATACGTTTATCGTCGGTTGCGTGCATTTGGCGCCGTTGTAGTATGTCGGCCACTCGTTTTATGGTTTGACGTCAATAACGTTTAGAAGCTACAATAAAACTGACGTCGCGTCATGCGGCTAAATCTGGCGTTTGTGCACTCATTCGCAAAGGGTCGAGAAAGCGGTGGATGGGTTAAGTGATGATGGGGTTTGGTAAAAAATATTTTAATATTTGGGGCACTTGTGAAATGATTGGAAATGGACGTTTAAATTTATAGAGATCCTAAAGAGAAGATGGATCTTACTACATTACTTTTTGTTTTTCCTAGTAATGTATCGAATAATAGTATTCATTAAGTTCCTTAACCTTTTGAAGTTTCTTAAAGATATAACAATGAAGTACTTCAGTTAAAGGTTGATCAAATTTATCCATTCCACGGGTCAATCAAACTGTCTGCATATAATTTTGTTTCCTCATAAGTAAAAGTTTATAAAGATTAACTAGTGCAAATCAATTTGTTTATCCGTCATTTTTTCATCCATCTCTTCTATTAGTATTAGTATATATATATATTTAAGCTAATTGTTGTATTTGTTAAAATCACTCTTATCATATCCTCATATTATGTGCACCTACCCTATATCTTTCTCTGCATAGTCCATCGGTCGACTGACAGAGAATGCCTTAGGCATTAAGTCTGCCAATGCATGTATTTGTACATAAAGTAATAATAAATAAATAAAATTATTAATATTATTGTAATGTCATAAAATGTTATAGCACCTTTAGTGTTTCAGGTAAGCGAAGAAAATTATGAAGCTGGTTAGAGTGAGCCCGTGATAAAGGTCAGTGCACTCCATCTAAGTGTTTTGACGTTTCTGACAAATTTTTGGGAACGTAATGTCTTCTTCTTTTGATGATACGGCAATCAGCCGGAACAGCTATTTCTGCCAATGTCAAGTATTTCAAGTCTTCAATACTACCAGTCTTCAAGTCTTCGTCGTGATGGAATTAATGATAAAAAATATGGATGACATGAAATGTGGACAGTCTTTCGCAAAAACAAAAAACGATCTCCTAACGTAATGTCTTTCACGTAATCCCGTAAGTTATACATATATATGACGGCGCATTGCTAGTCATCCATAGTCGCCATCTGTTGAGAAATACGTCGGAACGATATTTGACAACTGTCAGTCTGGCGGAGCGTCGTGTCGATGGTATGTGCGTTTATGTTGCACTTGATTTTTTTCGAATGTCAACGATGAGTGCACCACGTTTGCGACGAATCGCTTTTGTTCCGAGTAATCTTGTGCCTTGTTGTTTAAAAACTAATTTAAAACATGGTTGATTCTGATAATGAATAGCATCCACCCAGATATATATGTACATGTGTTTGTATATGTTATTACTGGCTCACCCGTGAAACATCTTCTGTTTTTCTCAAAAGAAAATACGTTATAAACACTATTCTACACGTGACACATCAGCAATACACTTAATACAAAATAATGAAAATTGGTTATATGGTTTCGGGGTTTATCGTGAGCAACTGTTATTTACGTACTTAAATAAATATTTAAAAACCAATATATCACCATTTCCTTCTCTGAATCTAGAAAATAAAGTACTGAACGTGTCTGTAACTCTGTAGTTTTATTGAACTATAAATTTAGACATCTTCATTGCAACTATTCAAACTCTTTTACCATTGATCTTTTCGTCAGTGATGTTCTTACAGTGCGTAAGTATCTTTTGGGGCTTTAATATTCTTATACAATGTGTACATACAATAGATTTGGAGGCAACTACTTGCACACTCTTTACCTTTCATGTAATCTATTGTATTTGAATATCTGCCTTTTAAAAAGAGTGGCCATGAGTTTCTTTGCCAGTGTTCTTCTCATAAGGCTCTTAGCATTTTGGAAACTGGAGATTATGGATCGACACGGGCAGACAGTGGATTTAGATGTTTTTACCTAATTCACCTTGACAATACAGTACATCTGTGGCGTCTGTTTGTATCGATCTATGATTTTTATCTGTAGCTTCAATTAAGCGTTCATAAATGTCACTTAGTGTCTTAATTGAATAAATGATTTCGAATTTGAATGCAATAAAGATCGATTACTGGTTTTAATCGAGTCGGAATGGAGTTAATTGATCCATACTGTCGTTTTAGTGCAACAGATACTACATAAGTTATTATACCTTACCGGTATTATAAATTCAATAATAACTCTGTCTGTCTGTTACGCTTTCGAGGCTAGGCGGCTGAATCGTTTTCTATGAAACTTGGCATGGTTATACTTTGATTTAATCGATACACGCGGGAGAAAACTTGAACAAAAGCTAGTGATATTAATAAATAAATGATATCCATAAATTTGACTTATATAGTTGGTAGTTATAGTTATATTTTCATACAAATCATGTTGATCTATATCTATTATAGTTGTGACTGCTGGCATTTTCGCGTAAAATGTTGCCCACATACAACCAGCACACAATAATGGAACGACTCGATAGCTGTTCGGTTCCGATCTTACTCTTGATTTCACAAATATCGTAAAAGATATTCTTGTATTTAACTAACGTTGGCTTTAATGTGAGTAAACCGTATTATGACTGAAAGTTATTGATATGCTGTTAGTCTTTACTCTTGTGTTTGGAGGCTCAATTGAATTGGTTTATTACAGATTTGTACAGGTAAAGATAACAGACATATCTTAGCACCGACCTTAACTTCTAGGAAGTGTCTCTATAGTCCTAGTGACGTCAAGTTATAAATACTAATTAGTGTCATAGGGATACGACTTCTCAAAGATTTACTGCGAGAAAATGTTTTATGACATTAAATTCAGAAATTTGATAGTATGGTTTTTGACTGATCTTTGATCAATTGACCTTCAAGTTTTACAGAAACCTTTTCGAATTCGGAGCCCTAAAACCCCACGCGCCTAATTCTGGGGGAAACCAAAAGATGGCAACGCAATTGTCCCTGCCTCCTGTGAGTTCTACGTCATAACGAAAAATCGGTGTTAATCGAAGTCTCGATAATAGTGTCACCTCATTATTGACGTATAATGACGTTGGTCCCCGCCAAACATTAACTGTTTACTAACTAGCTAGCTTTTCATTGTTTATGGTAAGCTAATTTTGAATACAAACTTTTCGCTTTATTTATAGCAGACGTGATCTCTATATTTCATACAATTTGCTTTCATAGTTGACTAGAAGTATTGCACACTCGGTTTGAATTAGTTATTTGAAAATGAATATCAATAAAAAGTATCTTTAAATCGAATACCGTTGAGCGCATTTTGAACGAGTAATTCTTGTATATATGTAATCTGAATACAGCAAATGGCTTCAACGATTTTCATGCAAGGAGGAAATGCAGAAGGTATTGGAGGAATAAATCGCTCTAGCTAGAATACATTTTTAGAAAATTTACCAAAAAAAAGAAATACCGAACAAAGCATCCTCATTTAGGTACTTAGCAGTATAACTCCGTCCCTCGGTGGAGTTTTACGTAATCTCTTTTATTGTCACTTTTTATGGATAGGGGGCAAGCGTGGGTTTTACCGTGGCAGACTCACATCACGGCCTAACAGAAAATCGGTGTGAAACAGCGCTTATTTTCACCGAGTGAGTGAGCATACCGGAGGCCCATTTTTTTTTTTTTTTTTGACCTGGTGGAATGCCTTTACGCACTTCGCTCCCCCCCTGCGGGTACAGGGGGTTCGCTTCGTGTGGGACTCCTGACTGACACCAGCCAGACTACCCACTAAACCACCACGGTGTGCCACTCTGCGCCTGAGACGGGAGGGATCCGGGAACCGCTTTCTTACGCCATCCGGACCCCTCCCAGCGCCAGCCCGCACTGAAGCGGGCTCCGTCTCCGATGTTAAAACTCTCAAGGTGGGCGACGTACGGCACACGCATTACGTCGCCCCCCCTCGCGGGTGGCCTCTAAGCGGATGGGGGGGAAAACCCGTCCCGCCCATCCGAGGCCACACTCAGGGCGGCATGAGGCGCTGGTAGGCGCGCCTCCGCCGCCCGGTTCGCCGGCGGCGGATCGGGTCCGAGTGGAGATCGTCCTCCCGGGCCTTCTCCGCCGCCTCCTTCTGCGAGATGACTTCCTCGCAGAAGGTCGCGACCGCGGTAAAACTGCTCTCGCCGCCGGCCATGGAGCGTACGACGGCCGGCAGCGAGAGATCTCCTCCGATGACTGCAGTGAGGGCCCGACGCTGCGGCGCCCAAGCGGGGCACACCGCCAGCGTGTGCTGGGCCGAGTCCTCGCTGCAGTCGCAGTGGTGGCAGGCGGGACCCAATTCCCTCCGCGCGACCGAGTGCAGGTACTTCCCGAAGCAACCGTGCCCGGAAAGCACCTGCGTCAGTCGGAAGGAAAGGGTCCCGTGCTGATACCGGAGGCCCATACCTCAACCCTTCCCCCATCCTCCTTGTTCGCCTCATTGTGACACCTTTGGTGTTGCGGGTGTCCATGGGCGCATGGGTATCCATAATCGCTTACCATCAGGCAATACGTGTGCTCGTATGCTCCTATTACATAAAAAAACACCGGTATATGCGCGAGCGGAGTCGCAGACAATAGTTAATCTTAAGTACATGTTAAATCTATGCTTTAAAAAGTACGTCTTTTTAAAATGTATTTATCTACGGGAATTGATTGTAAGTAATAAATTCTTTGGAACCGATGCCGAATAAAATCAAATGACCAAACTGACCAAAAGAATTGCCGGAAAATAAAAAAAAAACCATCTTATGGCGCATTATTTTTTATCACGGCATCGGCTCCGTACAATTTCAATAGGCACCTCTTCTAATCCATTATTCCGCAACGCCGTATAAAAATCATGTGACAAGGGAGAAAAATCGAGGGTGTCTACTCTTTCCCCTTCACCACTCAGTTGGACAGCTTACAAGTGACGGCATAGTACTGAATGCTATTGTTTTATGCCCTCTTTATCTTTCTAAAAAGGTCTCCCGGTGATTCACATGACCCATTAATTTTCGACACGGGCCCATAGTCTACAATAAATAACAATGAGTGGCGGAGCTTTTTAATACCTATCCATTCAATCTTGTATCTTCATCATTATCGTCATGTCCTTTAAACCTTTCGAATTACGGGTTAGGTTAAACAATATTTGTATGAAATATTTTTAAGTTCCTGTATATAAATCAAAACCAGATTCCTTTTCAAGGGTACAATACTGTTTTATGACCTGTTGATGTTGGGATTCGGGGACATAATATATCGCTATTTGATAGATAGAGTTTGTATATTGTTTTTGTCATACCTGCTGCTGTTTGTGAATTAATAAGTGCTTAACGTTTGAAAAATAGCAATTTAGCTGTTTCGTTTTTTACCCGACTGCGAAAGAAGGAGGGTTATATTGTTAGAGTGTATGTATATTTCTTTAGCACGCCCTGGAGCTTAAACAGCTTGTCGTATTTTCATGTGAGTGATGTCAATAGATCCGTCTTAGTTGTGAGAGTGACACTGGGTACAAAAAATTTAAAAAATCCAAATTAAGGATTTTTGGAGTCAAAAAGTAATCTCAAAAAAAATAATTTCAAAATACATCGAGTTGAGTATCAAAATAATGAACTTTTAACGGTGATAACGTACACATATGTAACTTATATGTATTACATATGATATTGACGCAGTCGGGTTTCATTTTTTTTAATAATTCAAAACTTATCATTGTATAGTATAAGTGTCGGTTTAAGACTAAGCCACTAAGACATCCAACATCTTACATAGATAACCAAGAGGATTAAGCGTGTGGTTGTCTTTTGAATGAATTCTCCAACCATAATGAAGAAAGGGAGGATTTTGGCCTTTTGTTATTTTGGTTTATGACGATTCTATATTTGTCCGTTTCCAAAGAGTGTTAATCAGAGTAATGATAAATATAAGTACCGCGATGACAAAGCTTTGCTCATTATTTTTTTTATATAAATTTTCTGATCAAAAACTCCTGCTGAAACGATTTACCGCCCCGAAACCTATTACATACTAAATTTCATAAAAATCTTAGGGCCGTTTTCGAGATTTAGATTATATCTAATATCTAAAATTCTTGTGTCGCTGTGTTTGTTACAAATTCCTCCGAAACAACTAGACCAATTTTAATGAAATTTTGTGGGCATATCGGGTAGGTCTGCGAACCGGTTAAACATCTTATTTTCATACCCCTAAAATATTTGTTCTTATCATTTGACTGCACGGTTGGCCTAGTGGTTTAAGTGGTCGCCACAGCTTCCTACTGCGCCTAGTGTTGTGGGTTCAAATCCTACATGGGACGACACTTTGTGTGATCCATAAATTGTAGTTCTAAGTCTGGGTGTACTTTGTGTCCGTTTCATGCATGTTTGTAAAGTCCCCCGCGACACAGGAATGTATATTCTTAATGAGGGAGTTGCCTTTAAAAAGAAAAATTTAGGCTCTTAACGACGATTATTGCTCGTTTAGAGGTATTAGATTAAATAGTTATACTACTAAACTAACTACGTAAAGATTCACAACAAATGACCGTAATGTGAATAAGATCATTAGCTACTTGCCAAACAGGCCAATTACTCAATAAAGACTGAATCTTGCTAAAAAATGATAGTCAAAATTACAAAAATACTAAAAATACTCTTTCTAGCCGATTTGTATTGCAACATTTACTTTTAAAATTTCATTGCCATTCATTCATTATACAATTATTCAAACTGTTATTCGCAAGCAATCTTATTCGAATTAGAACGTTTAGAAAATTTAAAATACCATGTCTTCAAACAGTTTTATTTCCACATTATCGTTAGATTATATACAAAAGAGTATCTGGTTTTTGTCTGTCTGAACCTTTTTTCAGCTAACAAACAAAATTAAAAATATACAACACTACACGTACAAAACTCACAAGATTATAATAAATTTTTATTTCAAGCAGAAGTTTAATATAGACCTGGCTAGGAGTAAACAATGTTTTGATATTGAACTTGTTTCAGAAGAAGGTTGTAAAAACTATTTTGTTGTATGGCAAGGTCTTAACCGTAGCTGTTTATTTTGCTTCTTTTAGAAAAAGTTAGAACAATTAAAGAGTAGGTGAAAACTTTTGAGATAGTAATTTGTGTCTTACGTTAATAGTGATTAGCAACAAATTGAATTGAAGGCGTCATTAATATGTAAACGTACAAATTTATAGAACTGTGATCATTAATGTGTAAAGTGTAATGTTCGTAAGTTACTTATATTCTTAAGTAGTCACTTTTATGTAGCTACATAGTGAATTTGAAATTAGTCGGCTTTTACAAATTTCTTTTAGAAAAGTATTACAATTAAGTGACAAATATCTTTAGTACTTTTGTACAAATTTCTTCAAAAATTTTCCTACTGAATAGTCGTCCCTGACTAATTTGGTATTTTCCACTGACAATAGCTCTATTCAAATGAGGCGACGAATTACTTGGCAATGTAAGAATGAAAATGCCAATTTGTCATTTAAAATACATAATGGCGCTTTTTTTCGCATTAGCAGAACTTTCTTTGTTCGATTAACACACTTTAAACTGTCATTAATATTTGTGACACTCAGTATTTTTATTCTGAGGCCTTATGTTTAATTGAAAACTTTAGACACTTGTCATCCAAATGTCACTAGACATTGACAGGTGTCAAAAGTTTTAGTTATTAAATTAAAAATTTTAATACTTAAGGAAAATTTCATACTTTTTCTGATCACAATAGCTTGTAGTCTCGATTTTTAATACAAGTGACAAGACGTATGTACAATGTAAATCATTTCTACCACTGTGTTAATTAAGAACGAATAAGATAATAATATTTAAGTTAAGTGTGATCGTTAATTATAGGTTTTAGAAATTATTTTATGTACTAGAAACACAATCTAAAATAGTTACGGACTTGATATCATTATGATTTATAGTAATAAATATTAAATTGTGCCAAGATACGAACGTTGATTGAAATATCAAAGTGCATTAATAATGATTAAACACTTCAATAAACTAATGATTCAATTTCTAATGAAAAGTAATATCATTGCCAAGTATTAGTTGCCAAATATTTTCTTAAAATCTTGTAATAACATCTTATTTTGATAGCAAACAATTTTTATGTGCATATTTAAATCGTTCATACATTCTTCATCAATAACTACACGATCTGTACGAGTGCAAGCTACTAAACGTTGTTTTGCCATAAAAATAAAAATTAAGGAGTGGGTTTTTGAATACTAAATGATAGCATCTCAGATCTATCCGATATCCACACAAGATTTCATAACAATCGGTCCAGCCATTTCGGCGGAGTTTGGTAACAAACACTGCGACGCGAGAATTTATGTATTAGATATTACTTGGGACGTTTATCAGTGACTTCTTTTCCTCGATTTTAGACTATTACTGTTAAACAATAAGAAAGTGTTCACTTTCTTCGCCTTGGTGAAACTTTAAAAAAAATCTCTCAAATACACATGTAGGTATAAAATAAAAGTTAAGTGTTTCGACATTTATCACCCACGCGAGCATTAATGTTAATCAATCAATTCAAATGTCCATCGGGGTTTGTGTTTTAATGGACAAAACCTACTTAAATTCATTTCTATGTGTTATTTCACGAGGTTGTACAAACAAAAATACTTCGGTATACTGTTGTATTACATAGGCGTACATTGTAATTATGTATACATATGAATTATTATTAAATAATGTTTTCTCATCTTCCTAACCCAATAATATTTGGGGTCGGCTACTAGTTCAACCTGTTTTACCTGAATCCTCCGATCAGATCACCGCAACCCTTAGGGTGAACTGAATCAGAAGGTTTAACTATTTGTCAGCATATTTGAGGGCACTGACTTCTTAATAACGATTACCAAAGATATTCACGACAACCGGGACCGACGCCTCAACATGGTCACCGATTCAGGCCTTTAAGTAAATACATTGTTGGATAATTTTACAGATAATTGTGGCTGATCGAGTTCCAAAACCATTCTCGTAAAATAACTATAATTAAAACTCACAGTCATTACTCTTCATAATAATAATTACTTGTATTAAATATTTTTTTAAATTATATTTTCTTTTATATTATACCGTATTTGTGACCTGCGGCTTATGGAAACTGGCTACAGATAAGATCGGGATAGTTGGCTCTTCTAACGAAAGGTTTGTTTCACAATAAGACATCGATAGACTGATGACGATTATTTAAAACTATTGTGCGTTCAAAATAGCAGCGTGAGAGAAACATTAGATATTTTTTGCAGTGCTTTCAGTGATAGAAAATTAATATTAAAAATAATAAATACATCTACTCTTTCGAAGATTTCTGGGAAAAATAATTATTCCGTGTAGAAACAATAATAATGTGTGTATATGTGTATGTGTATGTGGGTATATATATATACATATTATTGTCGATCTATCGATGTACATATTATTATGTTCTGTGTATATGTGTGGATGTATATATATATATGTATATATATGTATGTGGTTCGTTATATTCATTAGCAAATAATTAATTCAAAACTCATTGCACCGACAACTACCACTGTCTCTCCTATACATTTCGATCCATCCTAAGGTTGCCTGGAAGAGATTGCTTTTGGCAATAAGGCCGCCCTTTGTACACTCCGTCTCACATTTTATGTACTCTCTTCTAACTGTAATATTATAGTATGCAAATAAAGAGTTTTTTCTATCTAATAAATTACAAGCAAGTGGAATGATAACAAAAATGGATAGTCGTTGGTTCTCCACCTCGTGTCGCTGTCTTCCATGCCCTGTGTTTCATCGAGTGAGAGAGGATACGGGAGGCCCATACCCCAACCTCTCTACCCTTCCCCTATCCTCTACCCTACCTCCCTAAGGCCGGCAACGCACTTGTGTGTTATTCTGATACATCTGGTGTTGCAGGTATCCATGGGCGGCGGTAATCGCTTACCTTCAGGCGATTCGTCTGCTCGTTTGCCAATATTCCATAAAAAAAAAGAACTCATATTTAATGTTTAGCGGAGGAAATCGGTTATGCCATATCTGCGATTAGCGTGCACTAACGTAGAGGCAAATGGACACACAGACAAAAATTATAAATCATTGTTTTGGACAAAATTATAAATCATTGGTTTGACTTTATTTAGGCAATGGGCCTAAATAAAGTCAAACCGCTCCCCCCCCCCTCCTTTCACCAATACTTGATTCTTTATGTATCTTCCATGTAGAGACAACGACCAGTTATAATCATATATTATACTAGTTCACCCGGCGAACTTCGTTTTGCTTTCGTAAATATTTTCTAAATTTCTGAAAAACTTTTTTTAGTAATTATACCCACCTGAGCTTCCCACAGGTGTCCTACAGTCGCGGACAAAAGAAAACTTTACCGGTTATCTTAAAAATTTTTTCTTTTTTAACTTTATCGTAATAATAACGGACTCATAAAAAAATCACTTTCGAATTTGGTAAAAGCAATCGGAAGTTTCATTAGAGCGTACATACGTTTCAAAGATTAATTTTTCTTTATATGTGTAGATGTGATGTTTTTTTCATGTATAAGCTGCTAAAATGGCTCTGCCCTGCCCGGTGGAAAGCATGAGCAGAATCCAAGAGTGGTGGTCACCATCCTCAATGCGAAAATGAACAATGCAGCTTGGTGACCCACACTATGGAGATGCTTTCGGCATTTTCCACCGTGGGAGAGCCACGCATGGGCTGGCTCGACCGGAGTGATACCACGGCCTCACAGGAAACCGGTGTGAAACAGCGCCTGCACAGTGTTTCACCCAGTGAGTAAGGGTACCGGAGGCTCATATTCCAATCCTTCCACTCATCCCCCTCCCCCTCCCCATACCCCAAGGCCGGCAACGCACTTGTGACACCTCTGGTGTTAAGGGTGTCCATGGGCAGCGGTAATCGCTTACCATCAGACATGTCTACTCGTTTGCCACCTATTCCATAAAAAAAATGCCTTTTCACGCCCCGCTTAAAGGACCCGGGATCATAGTGGGAAGGAAAGGCGTGCGCTTGTAGTGAGTTCCAGGTTTTGACCGCTCGGCACAGGAAGGAAGCACCAAAGCGATGAGTACGAGAACGTATGTCTTCCACTTTAAAGCGGTGACTACAAGTTAGTATCTTGTAAAAGGAAATTCTCATTTTGTTTCATTTTGTTTAATACTTCAAATGAAATTGACTCTGTATTTGAAAATAAAAGAAAAAGTGTATGTTCCGGCTTCCGGTTGCTCTTTACTGATAGTATCCTGCCCGATATCCAGTGAAAAGAGAGTTTAACTCTTTTCTGGAAACTGGAAAAAACATTTGGATTATTTTCTTTTGAAAGTATAAATTCATGAAGAGTAGAACAGAAAAGTATTTTATTACTAGCTGAGCATCGGTGTTACAACAACCGCAGGCGAAACCGCGGGGCAAAGCTCAGAAACCTTTGTGGACTCATACACAACACTTTGCTGAAGATGCACATGATCAAATGCATAGTTTACGATTCTATTAAGAAAATACAGAAAAACATTCATTTTTACATATAGAAGCGACATTAAATTATTGCTAATATTGAGTGTAAATAGTTCTAGAGAACCTCATTTCATTCAAGATTGTGAATTTTTCTGTAGGATAATCCACTTCATGCTTGAGTGATTACCGAACAAACAATATTTCTTATTTGTTAATTTGCTAGCATTTTTTTTCAAAATTGCGTTACAGAAAAGGTGAGTTTGCACAGAAAAGCAAATGAAATATCTTTTAGAAACTGATTCCACGAAACTGAATCTAAGACCAATAATGACAAAAAGCATAGTGTTTTATTCATAAAGATCAAATAAAACGTGGTGACTGCTAGTCTGAGAATCAGTCTAAGTTATACTTTTGTACCAAAAGAACAAGTAACGAAGAAAATTTTTTTTATAATTTTTAGAGTTTTATTTTCTTTTCATTTTGACTAAGACGAGTCGAGACGAGAATTGACACCACTCACACATAAATACAGCAAACCTTTGAGGCTCTAGGACGTGCCAAAGAAACATACTCGTACATACACAAATACACTCGGAAAACAAAACCCGCCTTCTTTTACAGTCGGGTCAAAAAAAGTTAATTATACGTTATTTATTTAGTTTGAATTTTAAATAATCGCTTTTTTATCTTATAATTTTAAACATAATCTCTTTGTAAACAGCTTGGTTGGAAAATCTTTTTTTCTTTACAACTCAAGTAGCCTTACAGCCGAAATTTTAGGTTTGTTTTTGTTTGTTTTGATATCTTCGTTTATAATTTAATTTAAAATATCCAAAAACTGTTATGTATTACAATTATGGAAACATGTTTATTTATTTATTTTTCAAGTGAAGATTTCTTTAGCGGTGTTGTGCCCTTTTTTGTTATGGGTAAAAAAATGAAACTCGCATTTGGACCCATGACCTAATCGATAATTCGCAAAACGGAGGGAGAGTAGGCCATAAATTATCATGTTTGTGTACGATAGCGCAATTAATGGATGTTTTATTTTAGTTCGTAAATGATAGCACTTTTTTACAGATAATTAGAGCAATTCGTACAAAATTATTCCCTAACCATTCCAAAATATCAAAAATGCACAACGGTAATATTCAGGTTTTTATTTCTGCCGGCACACCGTTCTTCCAGGACTTCGGCTATCTGGAATGCAACCCGTTGTTTGTTCATTATATATACATGTTAAAAGGAACTAAAAGGCTGTCCGTATATTTGTAAGTAGTGTTATTTAATGCTTTAAATACAATTGGGTAATTAATCCAAAATGGTGACCCATGTAACATGGCAGTAAATATATTCATCAAATCAAAAAAAGTTGATTATATCGTGTCTCATACGATACTGGCGGAGGTTACATTTCTGGTGCTTCTGCTAATATACTGGTATATCATATTGAGCTTTTGAATCATCCGTTCGGTTCATTTTAAACATTGTTTACTACAAGACAATCTTATGACCTTTTGAGAAGAAATTCGATATCATCTTAAATGTCCACTCAGTTCTAAAAACTCGTAAAATCATTCAAGCAGACGCTGCATTCTTTTGATGCGCCAGATTTTATACATCGTTTTGAACTTACTTTTTCGTGTCGCCTCCACTAAGACTAATGCGGGCAGTAAAACTTTATGGGTCAACCACTTCGACCACGGCCATAAACGAACTGAATTAATACCACTTAACCAGGTTTATACCTGTCGTTAGATTGACTATATTTTCTAAGAAAATTGGAAGGATAAAAGTAATTAGACGTCGAGTAATAGCCACACTAGGATAGATGCGACAGCGGGCAAATTAGAATCTTGAAGAGTCTTAAACGAAGAGAATTCCAATTGACGCGAACGGTTTTATTAGAGTTCGTAATTTGAATTAATGGAATCGTTTTTTTAAATGAAATAATGGGTTTGAGGTTTAATCAAATCTAACACTTAGATATGGATTATTCTAAGAAACAGCTTTTTGAATTAAAAGTTTCTTTGGTCGCGTTGAGCACTTTTGGTAAGGGAAAATCTTATGGATTTACTTCACCGTCATGCTAATGTTTGATGTTAATAATATTAATTTAAACACCGTGGGATAGCCACGCTTCGGCATGCATGGGCCGGCTCGACCGGAGTGATACCACGGCCTCACAGAAAACCAGTGTGAAACAGCGCCTGCGCTGTATTTCACCGAGTAAGCGAGGATACCGGAGGCCCATAGTCCAACCCTTCCCCTCATTCCCCTCGCCATCCCACAATGCCGGTAACGCACTTGTGATGCTTCAATTGTTGCGGGTGTCCATAGGCGGTGGAAATCGCTTACCATCAGGCGATTCGTCTGCTCGTTTGCACACCTATTCCATAGAAAAAAAAACATGAAATTTCGATTTTTTATATATATCATTTTTATAAATAACTTTCTGAGTAATTACCAGTCCCTATGATTGTCAATTTTTTTAACTTCTTTTTATCGCGCATTCTATTTAAAAAGCGAAGAGTTTCATTTCAGGTGAACTTAAGCAACTGTTTGTTTATAGTTTTGAGTTTTCACTTCCGTCGGCATTCATCACGACTGCTTTGGGTGTTTTTTTGCTATCGTTGTTTATAGGAACATTTTAAGGTTTGTAGTATATAATATATATATTACATTATCCATATCAACCTAGAATACATATTATGAAATGTTACATGTTCGTGTATATCTCAGAAATTGTACCACAACAATGTATGTTCATAGCGGGTGTAAGTCGGTAGATAGTACTTACAAGAGTTTATTGGGGCTGTAGTGTTCCTTCGTAATAACATTTTGTTATGTATATATTCGTATATATTATAATTAAACTATCCAAGTATTTATGACAGGGATGAAGAGAGAGAGAGACGAACAGATCTTGTAGATTATAACATTTTTTGGATATCTAATTATTTTTAACCCGCTAAAAATTAGACAAAGAAAAAAAAATGGTGCATCCTTAAACGTTTGTTAGAATAATTAAAAATTATTTGGGTCGATTGTAATGAATTTAATTCATTGCCTTTATAACGCATATGTACGTATGTAGACCTACCGAATATTGCAATATTCAGTATAGTAACTCCTTGGATAATGTATAAGAGTAAGATCACTACCTTGATCCGCGATTTAGTTTATCGTTTGAAAACAGTAAACAATCTATGGAAATAATAAAATAATATTCAACCGTTCCTATTTGCGATCCTTTATTGAAAAATCTTCATTATTACATTCTATATTAAGAGACTCTTAAGGCATTTCACAAGAAAATAAGGAATATCTGCGTCAAATCAATTTAAAAAGTTATATTGTTTATGGTTTTTCTCCGTTCAAATTTTTAAATTGGAATATGTAAATTCTATTCGTGTTATTGAACCTTGCGATGGCGGGATTTTGTTTTCATTCCGTCTTTGACTGCAAATTGACAGGCAAATGTCTTTAAACGTCTATTTACAAAATGGAATTTATGAACATTTTCTTTCAATTCAAGTGACTGTTTCTTTTTATAGGTACCTTAAATGAAAGGTAACCTTTGTCTAGAGGTTGGATATTTGATGAATGTGAATGAATGAATGATTACCATACGTACGTTTGTAATGAAATAGATAATTAACTGTATATTAAATAGACTCTTTTTAAATACGTTGTAAGTATTAAATAAACATATTATTAGGATATATATACTGCCTCGGTGGCGCAGTAGTAGCGTATGCGACTGCTGTTCATGAGGTCTCGGGTTCGAATCCTGGATCGGACTAAATGTTTGTATGATCTACAAATATTTGTTTTGGAGTTTGGATGTTTTCTATGTATAATATGTATGTATTTACAAAAAAGTATATATGTATTTATATCAGTATTCTAGTACCCATAACACAAGNGTTGGTCTAGTTTGCCCAACATTTACATGGTAATTCAAATATTAACATACGTTTTATTAAATACCTGTAATATAAAATTAAAATATACCATACCTAACAAACATTATTTATACGATTAACGAATGAAAGAAAACTTTAATAGCCATTAATTCTATCCTTCACATACTGTCATTATTGTAGTCAAATAACTAAATATGACGTCATTGAACTTTCATTTAGTTGTCATCTAACTATAAAGGGTTTTTCAACTGTCAGTGAAGTGTGTATGAACTGTCATGTCGTTAAATCCAACCCTGTGAGTGAAATGTCAATAGCCCAATTAATAATTCAAAAGTTTATGTGTTTAAAAGTTTTTGTATTCAAAAGTTAGTCGCGTTGAGCACTTTTTAGTAGGAGTAAGTCTTATGAGTTCGCGTCACTGAAATGCTGACGTCGCAGACACAGTATGCTGACAAGACATTTCAGAAGTGAAAGCTTCTTTGGCCCCATTGAGCACTTTTTTGTAGGAGAAAATGTGAAAGGCTCGCGTCACCGGTATGCTAATATTTGAATGTTGAAAATTTTAATTTAAATATTATGAAATTTCTAATTTTTTACATTAATTTTACAAAGAAGCATAAAAAATGTAGTCCTTATGACTGCCAATTTTTCTTGTATATTTTAACTAGCTTTTGTTTATGTTATAGGTGGCAAACGAGCAGGCGTATCGCTTGATGGTATACGATTATCGTCGCCCATGGACACCCGCAACACTAGGGGCGTCACAAGTGCGTCGTCCTTGGGGGATGAGAAGGGGGATTAGGGGAAGGGTTGGATTGTGGGCCTCCGGTATCCTCACTCGCTCAGTGAAACACAACGCAGGCGCTGTTTCACATTGGTTTTCTGTGACGCCGTGGTATCACTCCGGTCGAGCCGACTCATGCATGCCGTAGCGTGGCTATCCCTCGGTTAACGGTCGCTGAGGGCTATGTGTACCCCGCGGTTATTATTGTGACTTCACAACAACAAACGCATAATCGAAATTCGTTAAGCTATCTCCCAATAAAAGAAATCCATATAGCTTCCATCAAAATTAGTTCAGCCGTTCAAGGGATTGACCTTAGCAGACAGACAAAAACTTTAAAATTAATTTTATGATATTAGTACTGAATATAGTTTCATATGCATTTAGAGAAAACTTGTTAATTTGAAATTACAAATTGACACTTCAATTTATATTAATTTGAATAGATTGCTTAGCTAAATAATGTTTTTTTTTAAATACATTATGTTTTGGTATATATAAGATGTCATTTATGAAATTAGATAAAAAAAATCTCGGAATGACAACGTTGCGTATACCCGAGTATGCAGAGAGCATACTCGGGTATGGTCTCGAGGTGCCCCACAAAAATTGACACTTGCCGAATCACTTCATGAGTATTTCTACAATTCAAGCGGCTTACATTCTATGTATGTATTTATTGAAGATTGAAGAATGAATTAGGTTTTAAAAAAAGATATGTTCCTCGTCCGACGAACGTTCATTTCCTGCGCTTGAAATTATACCGCGGGGCTATTCTAGTGTACATAAATTTATTAATTATAACTTGTACACTTATTGTACAAAAGGCAGACTTAGTGCCTTAAGGCATTTTCTCCTAGCCGACCTTCAGGTGATGTAGAAATAAGATACGGATGCAAAGATAAAGTTTTCCATGGTAAATAATGCTTTTGTAAATAAAATATATCCTACAACTTATTTTTTTATGGAATAGGGGAAAACAAGCAGACGTTTCGCCTGATGGTAAGCGATTGCAACAGCCCATGGACACCCGCAACACCAGAGACGTCACAAGTGCTTTTCCGGCCTTTGAGGTGTGGGGAGGAGGACCACTCGGTAAAACACAGCGCAAGCGTTGTTTCACATCGTTTTTCTGAGAGACCGTGGTTACACTCCGGTCGTACCGGCCCATTCATGCTTAAGTGTGGCTCTCCCACGGTAAACTAACAGTAAATACAACCAATTTAAATGAATTTATGATTACGTAAATCGTTAATATAAAATACACACAAATATACACATACATAATTTAATAATATACTAATACACAGTCAAAATATATCTTCACAAACTTACGCACTTATTAGTTGGAATGAAGTAGGATTATAGTTGTAAGTGTTACAGGAAAGTTACTTGCGAACAGTTAAAAGAAACTATTAGCTGGTGGCACTTCTCATGCGCAGCCTTGAACGTTGAATTAATGACAAGGGAGATTTAGGGTCCCAGTCACGTAGTCTGTCTTTCTAAGTTTACGAACGAATCAAAATCCAATTATCACTTGCCCTCTGAGGATAAAACAAATACATAACTCTAGAATGTTTCTAAGTGATAGATAGCATTCGATAGAGTAATGATTAAAGCTTCTATCTATCTCATCATCTTCCTAGCCTTTATTATTCCCAAGATTATTTGGGATCGACTTATAATTCAACCGATTTTACCTGAATATCCGTTTTTACATGGAGCGACTGGCATGGACCTCTGCAAACCTGAGGGTGAACTAAATTCGGAGATTGATTGAGTTGTCAGAATTAAATATTTGATGGCACTGACTTCCCAATAACGATTGTCATAGGTGTTTATGATAACCCAGAGAGGCTTAACGTGCTTGCCGAAACACGGGCGGGAAACACCGTCATATTCCATACTCCGGGCTGCTGTTAAGAATTTCGTGTAAGAAAGACCCAACAGCAGTTCGACCTGGAAACCGAACCCGGGACCTCTTGATTAGTAGTTGCTTGAGCTAACCTGTAGGCCAACGAGGCAGTCAAGCCTTCAATGACAAATCGAACTACTAACATCGATCGTAGATGTCGTTTAAATTTAAAAATGTGTATACGCGATGGTCCTGTGAGTACTGCTTAACTAGGTCTAGAAGATACGGAGAACCACCTGAGAGAAATAATTGTATATTAAGTACAAAGTGAGACCTTTGTTGTTCAATGGTGGACTTCAATAGATGGAAGTGACAAACGCGATTCTCTGGATCCCATGATGTCCCACTGCTGGGCTCGGGTCTCCTCTAAATTAATTAAATAAATAGTAAATTTTTGTCAATTTACTTTCAACATAAACCACATTAGGGTTAAAAACTAATATAAGTGTATCTACTTATTCCTTACGCAGTCTAGTCAGTACAGTACAGTAGATACACAAACGCAAATACACCGGTGAAACCATCACATCTCACATGGAAAAAGGATTTATTCCACTGTGTAACAAACATCAATCAGTCTCGCCAATAAATGTTCCGCAGCATGAACATGGTACATTCAACATCAAAGCTCTGACGTCATCATCACACTATACATTACTTGTACAGATAACGTATAATATAAAAGATCACGCTGTAGCTACGTAATGGAATGTAAATTTTGGCAGTGACGTACTATAGTGGTAATTTTTCCGTTTTTGTTGCAACGGTAGTCAAGTGGTTAAGAAGCAAGATTTTGGGATAAAAAAATCGTGACTTGAGATCTGTTTTTTACAGAATACTTAATCATATAGAGTTTTAGCTTAGCTTTTTTCTTGTAGCTAGCTTTCTTGGTTTATAAAAATGCTAAATTATTTTGTTTACGCTTTATATACCTACTTTTAAAGTTATACACCGTTTGTGCTTACATTTTTACATGGTAAGCTACCAGCCCTTGGCTAAGAGCCAAGATGCAAATTTTATGCCTCTGATCTTTTTCTATAATCGCTAACTTCTTTAATTTCTTTTATTATTTGCTATATTTTATTTTGACTACGTAAATGCATCATGATGACGTCATTCCTATAAATTTGTTTTTTTATTGAGTAAGGGCCAAATGAGCCGACGAAATTGACGACGCTATAGCGATTTCGAGGCCCGAGGGGGTTTCCACACATAAAAAAAAGGTACAACAACCATCGCGGATAGTTTTTAAATATAATAGGAAAATAATAAGCAAAATAAATCACAGAAATGTATTTCAACGTCAGTTTAGCTAGATATTGATTAAACGTAACTCATTAATGACTCATCAACCACAAACTGTTTTAGTTTCTTGTATTTAAATTACCTGATCTCCTACAAAGTGTTTTTGCAGCTGCGACCGAGAAATTGGCTAGCATGAGTTGTAAGCTTGGAGAAAAACGAGTTTGATATAGTAATTAAACGAACACATAAAATCACCCAAATTATTTAATTGGATTTACTTTAATTGCATATTCGTGTTGTAAATAAAACAATATGCTGTTCAATATAATATTGTCTAAGTCACTATACCGATTTCAATAAGGTTCTTGAGAAAGGACATACGCTAAAAAAAGTGAAAACTGACATACACACGGGCGGAGCTGTCTTGTCGTCCTATATGTCGTACTATAAATACTACATGTATTTGGCTGAAATTTGGCGCAAAGATAGATTGTTATCCGTGACAATACATATTTCACTTTTTATTGGGACAAAATTTATTTAAAAGCTTGCCATTAACTTGCGGTAGTATGTTTGTTGTGTTTCAAATGATACAAAAGGAAAAAATTAAAAATATAAGAGAATATAATATAAAAATACGTTTTTCTACAAGCGAAAGAATTATTTTACTCATTAAAATATTCAAACGGCACGGCTCTGAAGCTGGAACATTTAGCGCAAAAAAATGAGCATTAAGACTTCTCGAAGATCCTAAGCTAGCTGTCGGCATTGCTTCATTTAAAGCTCTGAGATACGTACTTCCTGTGTGACTTTAAACGAAGTTGAATTTATTTTAAGTAATAATCATTGTTATTTAAAATAAGTAAAATAAATCTATATATATAAAATTGAAATACCACTCTCTGGTTAATTATGAAATCTCAGAACCTATAACCCCTACGAATTTTACGAAATTTGGTAGATAGGTTCCTTCTAGGGTATACACAACCGTTTGATTGATCATCCGCTTGATGGTTTTAGGAAACTCCCTCCCTAGGGGGGTAAAACAGGGGTAGGAAGTTTGTATGAAAGTCCTATGCTTTTGAAGTGACTTCAAAAGTAAAACGTATGCTCTATAGATGCTGTGCAGGGGCACTAATAATGCATCATTAGAAATCACACCCTTTTGGGATTAGAACGGGTAGTTTGTGTGAAAGTCCAATGTTAGTGATATTAAAGTAATTATGGCAGAGGCATTTCAAAAAGTATTTAAATATAAGAATTATGGAAAGCAACTACTTACTATTACAAGCAGGGATGTTGTATTCAAAAATTACGTGCTAAACTACTCGCCGCGAAACTCTACGCGTCGTACTGAAAAAGAGATCGCGGGCGGCCAATAGTAATACATAAAGTCAATGTTAGAATAGTTTTATTTATTATACGGCTACTATTTACTATCGAACTTTTTCATCATCATCACACCGTTGTGGTCACACCGTAGTGGTCGAGCTTGTGTTTTTTTCATTCGGTCGCTAAAGTTGCGGAAGGAAATTTTATACACACATACATCATCATCCCTTTATAATCCCTTGCTGGATATCCATACATATACTAACTTTTAAACTTTCGCGTTTTATGATGTAATAATTATTTCACGGGAATCAACGTGATCTCTTATTTAAAGGTATTATTATATTGCCAGCCTGTGACTACGGCTAGTGCAGCCTGGTCGAAATGTCAGGCAAATCAGAGATATGTAAAACCTATAAATAAGTGATCGCGTTAATTCCCGTGAAAGTAATTATTTTATACGTACATATATTAATGGCTGACGACTATCTGGGATTGTCTTAGTAATTTAGAGAGCATGTTCATACTAGATAAGTGCATGACACATTTTTACACACTTTTTATATTCTTTCTGATTGTTTCAGTGGCGCAGTGGTAGCGTATGCGACTGCTTTGCTTGAGGTCTCGGGTTCGATTCCCGGGTCGGACCAAATGTTTGAATGATCTGCAAATATTTGTTTCAGAGTTTGGGTGTTTGCTATATATAATATGTATGTATTTACAAAAAAAGTACATATGTATTTATATCAATCGTCTAGTACCCATAACACAAGCTCTGCTTGGCTTGGGACTAGATGGCGTTGTGTGTAAGATGTCCGATATATTTATGTATTTATTTAGTGGTCAGCCGCAGATATAACATTCCCTCTAGTAATGTATTATATAATAATAATGTATGTGATTTGAAAAATTTTTTTGCAAACAAAAAGGTTAAAGTGAAAATAGTTTGGCTCATATTTCTTTTTATTAATATAACGTCACGCTTGCCATAATATACATGATAATTTTCGCTAGGTGATGAAGCCGCCTTCTTCTCCAGTGGCAGTGTACATGCGTTTCATTTCCCCATTTAAGTTCTATCAATTTGGGTTTCAACTGTCATTTAGTGTTATTTATCAGATAAAAGTTGTTACTAAATAAATGTATATTTGACATATACAAGACTTCTGAAACCGAAATCTGTAATTATATGACAGAGAAATTGATATTAGCCAACCAGAGACTTCATCAGCAAGCGGTGAAAATGGCCCTAAAACATTTCCTAATTTGAAAACTTTAATTTACTTTATTCGATCGATAGTAACAAAATGGGAAAATGGAACGCACATGCACTACCCCTTCTCGGGAGTGACGGGCGCATTTTTTGTGATCTTCAGTCTAGTTTAAAGTGTTTTATAACTGTAGATATATGCACCAGTAATTCACTATATAAGTTCGTGAATCACAGTTAGGTATAATGATGTCAGCATGTATTGAACATTTATATCGCATAAACTAAGCCATCAGAGAGTGCTGCCAAAATTGTAATTGATTCGCCATGTGTCACATTACTAACATACATATTGTAAGACATCATTCTAAAGTAATTTCGTTGGTAGAGAATATTAGGTAGATGATTAATTTGAACAAGTCTACCATGGAAGTTATATCGTGAGTCGTTCAATCTTTAAAAACCAAGACTTTTTACTGGGTTCCCTAATGTGTCTTACCCGTAATGACATACGAAGCCGAGGACACTGACCATCAAACAGTTGCTGGGTGCTGCTCATAACATTTGTGACGAAGTTATTTGACAGAGATCTAGAGTAGGCGACATCGAAAAGTGAATAAGTCTAAAATATGTAGGTTAGTAGGTACGTAGGGTGCACTGCGAGAAGATGAGCCGATTTGAAGAAAGTTTCTGGTGGCAGATGAATATGGAGTGCTCAAGACCTTAATAAAGACTTTCGTTCAGCAGAAGACATAAACAAGCGATAGGATAATAAGATTGATAATATGATAATGAATTTGTAAGAAGGATATTTCTTTAATTTGATTAAAGGTATTTCTTTTTATTTTTCAAAACTCTAATTTATTTAAATGGGGCATTGAGTGATCTTATCAAGATATCCGTCCAGTTATAACCAACAATAACTGCCACGTCATTACTTTCTAAGGGAATGGAATGGCGTACGGCTGTCAGCGTTTATCAAGCGGGTGGATCAAAGGTGTCGGAAGCTTTGTCCGTCCTCCATCGTTTCCGACTACAACGTTCCTATTTGCTTATAACTGTCTTACAAAATTTATAGAACATAGCTTTTACAAAGCCCTTGGTATTTTTATAACAACAATCTATTTTATTGAGAAGTTATTGTGTCTTATTGGTCGGGTTTTTTTTTGTGATTTATTGCCTATATATATCCTGCCTACTAATTTTTTACGAAAATAGGTCAAGCTCCTTCTGGTATTTCGATTATATATATAAAAGAATTGCTCGTTTAAATGTATCAGATAGATATCACATTAGGCCTGTTAGTGATGCTGACTGCTAAGTCAGAAAACTGGTCATCTTGATATGAATCTATTTACCACTTTGGGGATGAAAATATGAGTTTATATAGTACAGCAATAAACTGTTCATATTTTGTAACTTTTAATTTAAGTTTCCGGTACATAAATAGTTACTGATTCATGCTTACAATCTTATAAAGAAAAAAGGAGTTTGAACTTAACACTTTAAGTTAGATCTTAGACATTTTATCCAAATAATGAAAGTTTAAAAACCAATCTCTATGATAAATCAAATTTATAGGAATCAGTTACAAACAAAACAGTGTCAAAAAAGAAGATTTCCATATCTTGGTGTACATGATCACCGTGGTCAGTTAAAATATCGACTCGAAGCGAAAGGAAAATTTTGATATAATAAAAGTGAAAAAGGTATTCGATATCATTCTTCTAACATTACGCAGTTAGAAACTTCTCACCTTTACAGAATAAAATTAAAAACAAATGATTGATTTAAAAAGGTTTTTTTAAACAATCTATTATTAACTTGTTATTAAAAAAATAACTTTAAGCCCTTTCATTTAATAGCCATATTGGGCGGGTTGTTCAAAAAATATGTAAGCCACCATTTTGTTACGGCGGCCATTAGTGATTAATAATAATATCGATTAAATATAATTGAATTATCATCAGAACTAAAGAGTCTTTTTAAATTTCAGCTCAATCGGAAATCGGAAAGTGGTTCAAATTTAACTTGCAAGATTTGATTACAGACAAACATAAGAGCTTGTATTAAGTATTTGACTTTTATCGATTATAACTTTATTTCTATGACCTTAACAATCGTTACCTACATCAATAAAGTTTGAAAAAAAATTGTTTAATCAAATAGTCACATTTTAAAAACAGAACGGCAAACGTTTCGTTTTTCGTATCAGATTGCGTGCGTTCGAAAACGAGAACAAGAAAAAAATGGCTGACCTTTTATCGAGATTTCAATGTTAAATTTTCAACATTGTGTATTTTTCTATTACGAAGATTTAATAGAGTGTGACTTTATTTTAAATTCTGATTTTACGGTTGAACGAAGAAAGCTCTTAAGCGACATTAGAGGGACTTCACAGAAGGCTGGTTCTTCTTTCTGCGTTTAAGTAGCTTAATAAGTTTGCAAATAAAAATGCCCATACGAGTATATTTTTATTAAAATGGTTTGTAGAAAAAATGTGCAGCCAGAGGTATAGAAGAGTATTAATAGAGTCATACAAAGGTCTCACAATAAAACGGAAGCTAAAGATTTTTTTAATGAATGAAGCCTAAACTCTCCTCCTAACTCTAGGGATGATGAGGGGGGTAGATCAAAGGTGTAAAGTTAAGTGGAGTGGATGCCTCAGACACTATAGTGTATGTAGGTCCGTGAGTAATGACCCTGTGGAGTACGATATTTACTGTACCTTTTATTGTTCAGCGGAGCCTAGGCGTTGCATTCACAAATAAAAGTCTCACACAGTAATCCTATTTGTTTATTTACACTATACATGAACACAAGCTATGCAGTGTACTTTATGGAATAGTTTTTGAGTGCTATCTTAAGTTTTAACACAGTTTTTATATCGCTGTAAGTATCTCGTCGGTAAAGATCTCACTGTCTGTGCGCACCGCTACCGATCAACCCCCCGTTAAATAATTGTGTCGGTGTACACCCTAGGCAAAAGGTTTGGCTTGAAATGGTAAATGGTTTTAATTTAATTAACATGATTTATTTTACAAACAAGCAAAATTTTTGGATTAAAGGAAAACTAAGTAGTACTGCCAATTGTTCGATATATATATATAAACAGTTTTAAGCAAATATGAATTTGACAATGTTTTAGGTATTAATATTAAAAATTAATTGTAATGTGAGTGTGTTAGACATGCTACTACCCAATACATATCTAAATGAAGGTCTCATAACAATAAAAAAATTAAAGTATATGATTTCAATAGCTGCTTCTGACATATGAAACCAACAATCATCTGTTCTGCAAAAAACCTCTATCCTCTAAAATAAAATACAAATACTTAAGATATGTATTTTCATATAATGTTATAGACCAAATTATATCTCAATAAGCTCTCTTTTGGTATGCAGTGCAATAACCCGTAACGCATAAAAGTTATGATGATGTGGTATAAACATTACGACACGTCTAAATCTTGATGAAGAACAGATTGCCAGTTAAGGGCTCGCTTACGACCTACGGATCAGGATTAGTACCTTTGATGAAAATTGTATCATGGTTTGGTATGGTATTATTAGATTATTATGTATATGTCATATGGACATATTCTTTACTATATGTGATGACTATATGCGTATGGGAATAAGAATTAGGTTATTTCATATATATGTACAGATATAAACCTTTACTTCCAATATATACCTCTTTTTATGCCGACGATGTGAAAATCCTTAGGAGTTTCATCACAGCCATAACACAATACATGCTCTGCTCAACTGCCACATTGGTCTAGCGGTTGATGTATGCGACTGTCAATCACGAGGTCTCCTCGGGTTCAAATTACGGGTCGGGCCAAAAGTGTTTGTGTTTTTCTGGTTACAGAAATACTCAATAGCAGCTCAGAGTTTAGAAGTTGAGGTCTGAACCCCCGTGCCTTGGAGAGTACGTAAAGCTGTAGTTCCTAAGCTCAGATCTTTCCCCGTTCATGTCGATTAAACGTCCCATCGGATTATGAGAGAAAAGGAACAGAAAGTGAACCTATGTTTGCGCACACACCTGGGCACTATTATGTCTCCTGCGTAGTTGGCTGGTCTCTGTTGAGACTGGTCTCTGTGGCCGTAATCGGCTAGGAGAACATCATCAATGCAATACATACTATGTGTATTATATTGAATTGTATTGGATTTTTTTGGAATACGTACACATAGATACATATGGAAAACGGTATTATTGTATATTTCCAAGTTTCCTCTTTTTTCCAAATATTAATATCTAGTCACACAGTTACCATGGGAGAGCCACATTTTAGAATGCATGAGCCGGCTCGACCGGAGTAATACCACGGTGAGGATACCGGGTGCCTATACCCCAGCCCCTCCTCTATTCCTTTCCCTGTCCCCCAAACGCCAGCAACGCGGGTATCCATGAGCGGCGGTAATATATACATCTGCTCGTTTGCCTCCTATTCTATAAAAAAAAACACTTTTCTGCACTTATGTCTGCCTTTGAGTTTGACTAAGAGAAAATATCTATAGCTTTAAATGATTTCTTTTTGTATAAAAAGTTAAAAATCAATTGTCCAATAAAAACTATTACCAAACATAATTACACTAAGTTTTAGAATCCAAACAACTCAAGGTGATACCTCCAAATACTCAGTTTTCCATTCCAGTTCGTAAACACTTGCAATTTTACACCAAATTGTTTCTTTTGGCTTTGTGCCAGGCCCATAAAGTGGTAGCTAGTATAATGCTAATATCAATAATATCGCTAATAAAACGTGTGGATTATAAATAGACGTTGGCTAGGAAAGGCTAGGTATGGCGTTACAATGGAGGCAAGACTTATTGATTACGTAAGAGTCATACCGTGAAAGGGAATTAACAATAATAATACTATTAATATTAGATATATTTCTTTTTTTTTATATATTTAAGCTGCCAAAATGACTCTGCCCTGCCTGATGGAAAGCATGAGCAGAATCCAAGAGTGGTGGTCATCCTCAATGCGAAAAAGAACAATGCAGTATGGTGACCCACACTATGGCGAACTGGGGGGAAAAGGGATGGTGAGGGGGATAGGGGGCGTTGGATTGGGGTATGGGCCTCCGGTATCCTCACTCACTCGATGAAACACAGCGTAAGCGCTGTTTCACACCGGTTTTCTGTGAGGCCGTGGTATCACTCCGGTCGAGCCGGCCCATTCATGCCGAAGCGTGGCTCTCCCACGGTATAAATATCTTACACGTGGCTTTTATGGCAACATTGACTTTAAGCGCTCGCAGCCGACCACTGACGAAGTGGCAGGGGGAGGCGTGGTTTAGTGCTGAGTCATTATTGCAGTTAGTCTCGTGGTTGTAGTTCGTAGTAATCAAACAAATATTTAATATATTTTACATAAGTTACATACTAACCGGTACGTGATCGTACTTAATAAGTACCCATTATGAATATGAAAATGTTATGCTAACATTAGGGCAAATCAATGTTGTAAGTTAACTAAGGTTGTGGTCATCAACAACCCATAATGTCCCACTGCTGGGCTCGAGTCTCCTCTCAGGAGAGAGGGTTAAGGCCATACGTCCCCACGCTGGCCAAGTGCGGGTTGCGGACTGGCAAGACGTTGTGCCTACGTAAATATTGCCATGGGATGTTTTTAAGCCGCCCAAAGGCCTCCAATTAAGTTTCATGAATGTTATCCTATGATAACAACCGGGACCGACTGCTTTACGTGAACTCCGAATCACGGAGACGCTCATGGTAACATGACACGCCGTCGTTGCAACCCTCGGTGATTGTTTCAAATCATCGAGTGCAACTGGGCTATGAGCGCCTATAAGGTTGTGTTATTATGTTAATTACGAAATATATGTAATGTACAAAAAGGTAAATAAATGTTAAAGAAGCAATTATTGAGTATCCCTGAACAAGAACCACATTTTTTTGGAATAGATGCTATTAATGTTGAATTGTAATTTAACCTATAGTCCTTTACTAATTTGACGGCTATTTTTCATTTCGTCTGAGACTGGACTGATAGCTCGTCTGTTTTACCGGGCTATTCCCGCACATAGCCTCTTAATTGGGCCGTGGTACATGAGTTTGTCATCTTCCTACTCCAACTATCCTAGATCATACCAGAAGCTCAACAGCCTTTTCAGGTCTACATACATCGGGAGTGATATTGAGAGAGGATGTCCGTCCATTAAAGTGGATGAACAAGTTCCGTAGATACTACTTCTCAAATACTACTAAGACTTTATATAAAAGTAACAGATATAATTATAACATAAATATTTATTAATCGCAAACGTGCGTCATCACTACAGGCCATATTGTAGAAATACGAACAGAAGGCTTTGTGTGTGAACTTTCGCCGCAGGCTTTAATGGATTTCATGGAGGTTGTGCACGCTACTACAAATGTCGGAGACACTTTGCTGTGGTTAGTACAAATGCAGTGGCGTATCACAAATTATTTATGGCACCTACACGTATGAATACATCAAATTATATTTAGTAAATAAGAAAAGATATTTCGTATATCAGTTTTAATATTAATTAAATAGTAACAGTTTCTTTTAAGTCGTAAGCCTCGGTGGCGGAGTGGTAGCGTACGCGACTGCTGTCTATGAGGTCTCGGGTTCGAATCCTGGGTCGGACCAAATGTTTGTATGATCTGCAAATAAGCATAAAGCATCTCCCCAGGCCGCTATAGTGTGCGTCACCATGCTGCATTGTTTGTTTTCGCATTGAGGATGGTGACCACTACTCTTGAGTTCTGCTCATGCTTTCCATCAGGCAGGGCAGAGTCATTTTGGCTGATTATATATAAAAAAAAAATAACAAAAATATTTGTTTCGAAGTTTGGGTGTTTTCTATGTATAACTAGCTGACCCGGCGAACTTCGTACCGCCTTAGCGTAGCAATGATGCACTACTTTATTTTGTATAGCTGACCTATCTTAGGTATGAGTACCTATTCAATTTGAACTGGAATCTATATTATCCTGCATATAAAAATGAATCCAAAATTCCTCGGTCTTGCTATACTTAGCAAACAAAAGTCTTCTTAATCTTTAAAACAAAACAAACTTTATCAAAAACTTTATAAAGTTACCTAACCTAACTTTGTTGGCGCGGTTATGGGTGTGATGTCACAGATTAGTGATGGTTAACTCGAGTACCTAACCGAGTTGGACGTAACTCGAATCTACTCGAGTTGAATTCTTTCTAACTTTTATTATTTATTATTTTTCTCATATAAAAATGTGAATGGCTGTTGGTTAGTTTTACTAAACCTTAGCTACAAACCTTTGGGATGACGATAGAACCGCTCAAATTCAATTCAACCATTAACTGTTAGGTTTTTCAGTTAAACACTTCATGTGTCAACTTTAAGCTAAGAATATATTAATATTCCGGTAAGGCTATAATGTTTGAGTTTCTTACTTTCTTAATTGTTTTACTTGTAAATTACTTATAAAAAAAAAATAAAAAAAATATTTAAAGAAATGACTGAACCGACATCGCTAATTTTAGTTATGAAATAAATATGAATTTCATCATCATCATCATCATCAACCTATCGCAGTCCACTGCTGGACATAAGCCTCTCCAATTTCACGCCCCTTAGTTCGATCTATGGCTTCTCGCATCCAAATACTGCCAGCCGTCTTGCGCAAATCATCGCTCCACCTGGCCTGTGGACGTCCTACACTACGTTTGATATGAATTTGATCTGTGTAAAATGATAGCTTTCCTGGTGCCATGTTTGATGAGTGCGAGACTGGAGACCCAGCTGTGCAGTAACATCACTAAGCTGCCGTGGTGTGAGTGACCATGCTGCATTCTTGCATTGTATACTTCCGCAAAGAGTACGGTTTTCACCACTCTTGTACTCTGCTTATGTATTTAAAGAGGCAGAGTAGAATTAGTTTGGCAGTCATAACAACAAAAAAATGGATAAGTTTAAACGGTGGAAAACTGAAAATAACTTGACTATCCTAATATTACGCGTATGAAGTAGCAGGCTCAGCTAGTTCATATATATTTGAAAACTGAATCCAGACTATACAGAAAGAGGAAAATTCTTTGAAATATATGACAATATTTTCTTTTATTCATGGAATAGGTTGATAACGAGCAGACGTATCGCCTGATGGTAAGTGATTAACGCTGCCCTTGGACACCCGCAATACCAGAGGTGTCACAAGTGCGTTGCCAGCCTTTGGGGATGGAGGAGTGGAGGGGTATAGGACTCCGGTATCCTCACTCACCTGGTGAATCAAAGTGCAAGCGTTGTTGTTTCACACCGGTTTTCTGTAAGGTCGTTGTATCGCTCTGATCGAGCCAGCCAATTTATGCCGAAGCGTGACTCCCCCACGGTATTTCCTTATCTATGAACCATTCAATATTTATCAAACAGTAAGTTTATACGGCTTGCTTTGTTCTGGATAGATAGATTCTACCTAGCTTTTAAAATACATAATACTAAAATGTATTTTAAGAACACAGAACTTCACTACATCGTCTTAAAACTCTAAAATTAGAGTCATATCATCAATTGACCCAGTTAGTTTATAACCTGGAGTCCTGCCCACCTCGTTGCAACAAGAAGCGTGTTAATCTGTCCACCGACAATAACATTATGCGAGACGGTGTGTAAGTTTAACGACCACACGTTGAAACATACATGTAAACACTGTATATATCATAAGCTTTAGCTGCCATTCCTGCGCCTTTTTTTATGGTATAGCTGGCAAACGGGCAGACGTATCGCCTGATGGTAAGCGATTACCGCCGCCCATGGACACCCGCAACACTAGAGGCGTCACAAGTACGTTGCCGGCCTGATCTCTTGTCGTATCAGTTAACAGTTCCACGGGATTATGATAGAGAGGGAACAGAGAGCGCACCTGTGTTTTCGCACACACTTGTGCACTATAATATCTCCTGCGTAGTTGGCTGGTCTGGAGACTGGCTGCCGTGGCTGTAATTGGCTAGGAGAACATCATTATCATCAAATACTACTAAAAACATAACATATAGGCCCAAGTTATTCAACTCATAATCGAATAGGTCTACGTCAATAAGTAGTGTGAGCAAATTACTTTATAATTTTATTTTCATAAATAGTTATTTTTATTGAATATCTTTTCAGCCCTATTGGTTTAATCGTGATATTAAGTATCCCATCTAAGGCACACCAGCAAAACACACATTTAAAAACCATCATAGTCTGTTAGATAGTTTCGGAGTTAATCGTGTGCAACAAATGCGTGACACGTGAGAATTATATATAATCGAAATATATGTACGCGCGTTACTTCCGATAAAAAAATAACTATCCAATTTGGTACATTTGGTACCAAATTGGATAATGATTTTTTCATATGTTAAGTTTTTTAGGGGAAGGTTTATATAGAAGACAATTCAAATGTAACCGTAAGTTTAAATTTTCTTAGTACGCGGCTTTACGCTACCCGTAGGATGTTGAGGTGGGTAAAAATACTAAAACAATTATTTCGGAAAGTAATTAATTCTCAAAAGAAAATGGCGATACCAAGTTTGCCAGGTCAGCTAGTTTTGAATATATGTATAAACTTTGAGATATGTCGTTTTTACAAATAAAGGCTGGCGGATCGGAGGGAAGTAGCCATTGCGTATATTTATCCGACTACAAAAGAACGAAGGTTATGTATATTTCTTTGGCACGCCCTAGTGCCTAAAAAACGGCTTGTCGTATTTTTATGTGAGTGGTATCAATAGATTAGTCTTAGTCGTGAGAGTGACACTGGGCACATCATTCATTACCTGCTCCTATACAAAATAGTCTCTATTTTTTTATTAATATACATATTATATTATAGACATTGTAGGAGGAAAACTTTATACATACTTTTAGACTCACACAGAAAAATAATCGCCTGTCGTTATGAACTCACTCATAATAATTAAAACTGAACATTCAGAATTTTACGAACTTATAAATATAATCTATGTCACAACAGTGTAATGCGTAGGCTCATTTGGGCTTATACTTTCCACTGTATCGCTCTGCGGTGTTTTCCAAGTCCTTCAATTGCTTTTAAATATGTGTATATTATTGGAAGGTCTAATGGTGTATTCTTTTCTTGACTATGACTTGAGAACCTTTGCAATTTATATTAAGTATAACATTTAGCCAAAAAGGCAAAAGTCGTTTAAGTTAAAAAAATGTATGTTCCTTGCAAATAGAATAGCAAATTGTAACGTAATTTACAAGTTATTAGCTTATAAAGATTTCTATTTCGATGTCAATTCGAGAATCTCCGAAATATAAAACGTACCCGGCAAATTTTAGTACATTCAATAATTTTATTTGAAATTATCGGGATTATTTTGTTAGAAAATACTCGAACAAAGACTGGGACATATCTTTTTACGCTCTTGTTTTTCTAAGATATTAAATCTTTACTTTGCCGTGGGAGAGACACGCTTCGGCGCGAATTGACCGGTTCGACCAATGTGATACCGAACCGGTATGAAATAGTACTTGCGCTGTGTTTTACCGAGTGAGTGGGGATAACGGAGGTCCATACTCCAACCCCTCTTCCAATCCTCCACCCCCTCCCCATCCTCTAGAGGATGGCAACGCACTTGTGACGCCTCTGGTGTTGCGGCTATCCATGGTTGGCGGTAATCGCATACCATCAGGCAATATGTCTGCTGGTTTGCCCCCTATTCCATAAATATTAATACTGCTACTAGGAATTCGTAAGTATATATATTCTGTTTGTCTATCTGTTACACCTTTACGGCAAGCTGCTGCACTGATTTAAATGAAATTTGGTATCTAGATTCTCTGATTTTATGGGAGAATATAGGCCAATTTTATAGTGATAAACGTTACACACGTGAGCGGAACCGAAGGGAAAAGCTATGATAAAGCAATAACACTGTTCACAATTCTAATACTTTGACGATTTCAAGTGAAAGTTGAATTGTCTAGCAATCCCACTGAAATTCGATAAGAATTATATTGAAAAAAATAGCATTAAAATAAATCCCACTGATACACCCTGCTGTAAGACCAACGCGATTCAATAAGTAAAGAAAATGAAAAAAGAATTCTAGATTTTTATAGAAATGTACATTTCATTTACGTTATATCGATAAGGTTTCGGTGTTGCCATAGTTCACGCAAAGATTACCCGATTCCCGCTTGTGACTCTACGAGTCTGGAGTCTAGTCGAGAGATAAATTGTTACTTTATTTTGTTCGTTATCTAATCAATGATCTCGGTCGTAATATACTTTGTGAGGTACAACTATAACTTCTGTTCTCAATGTATATTGGATTTTCGTTTCATTGAATTTTTGCTTCAGTTTGTGATTTACTTTTTGGTTCAAGTGTATTTATAACCCAGTACAAGTACAGTAGGAGGTTCATCATTCATATGTTTTTCATATGTTTTTATGGAATAGGGGGCAAACGAGCAGACGTATCGCTTGATGATAAGCGATTGCCGCCGCGCATGAACACCCGCAATACCAGAGGTGCCAACAGTGCGTTAACGGCCTTTGGGGAATAGGGAGTTCGCCGGGGGAGGGGTTGGGGTATGAGCCTCCTGCATCCTCATTCACTCGCTCAAACATAGTGCAAACGTTGTTTCACACTGGTTTTCTATGAGGCCGTGTCATCACTCGAAACGGCCCATTCATGTCGAAGCATGGCTCCCTCACGACCAGGTTAATAATATAAATAAAGTATAGATTCTTTTTCTGTTTTAATTTAATAATTAAAACAGAAAAAGAATCTATACTTTCTACTCTTTAGAGTTGAAACAAAAATGAAATCGAAAAATAAAATTTTAGAAGACTCAGTAAAATCTAAGGTTGCCTGGAAGAGATTTCTTTCGGCAATAAAGCCGCCTTTTGTACATTATATATTTGTCATTGTCTGTTCTTTCTTTCATATCTGTATTTCGGTGTACAAATAAAGAGTTTTGTATCTATCTATCTAAATATAAGAGTACTCCCCTACTTATTCTATCTACAAACCAAGTATATTTCACAGTTAGTTGCAAATACAAATTTATTGGTATATTTTGATCATGTTATTTTTAAACACACCACGTGTAGTTTTATCTCAATCAATAGATATATGAGATCGCTCACAGTAAACAGCAGTACGCATTAAAATCGACCTTGATAAAAACACAGCATTTGGCAGCCCCACAGTACGATCGAGAAAGTAAGCAGCTTATATAAATGCTAACGTAATTGTATTATTATCATCATTTTATTTGTTTCTGGGGATTTATTATTAGTATTAAGGGCTCAATGAGGGATGGGGAGCAGGGTTTTGGGCTTCGGTATCGCCAAATAGAAGGAGATGAAAAGAAAAAACACCAGGTTTGTGATGTGACAAATCGGTGCTATGAAAATAGCTGTCTTATTTAGTTTAATTTTATATTATTTTTGTTTATGTTAGACAGAAATTAGAAGTGTTTCTAAATATTAGGTAATTTTGTATTGTGTTATTTGAATTGAATCTCATAGTTTCAAATACAACGCAATATGGAAGTTTGTCTTAACTATAAATAGTGTATTAATGTGTCTGTCTAGATAATGAATGGAAATTTTAATCAGTTTTATATGTTTTCAAAGGACTTTATCGACAGTATTTTTTTTCAAGAAAACATATTACTTTATCCTTTAGAAAATCATAAAACTTTTCAAAAATTATGATTTTCTTCTTGAATATAAAAACAGTAGTAGTGTTTACCATTTAAGTTTATTATAACAAAAAGTCCCGAGTCAGCTTTGTGAGACTATTCCATTGTGTTACGACTCTATAAAACATAAAATATGGAGCATTTTTGCGTATAAAATAGAACTGACATACATTTCTTGCGAAGAATTGAATTTAATATGAATTAGATTACAGTCGAAATATTATGTCACACTTTTTATGTAGTTTGAGAGCACGTTAAGCCGTCGGTTCCGGTTGTTATGAACATCTATGGCAATCGTTATTGGGAAGTCAGTACCCTCAAATATACACCTTCGAATACAGTCCACCCTCAGGGTTGCGTAGGTCGGATGCCAGTCGCTCTGTGTAAAAAATGATATTCAGGTAAAACCGGTTGAACTAGTAGCCGACCCCAAATCTTAGGAATAATAAAGGCTGGGAAGATGTGATGAGATGACTTTTTAAGGAATTTAATATTAAAGAGTGTTGATTTGCTTGTCTTATGCTATTCTTCTGCTCAATCGGCTTTAGACCCTACCTTACCTAGAACTTACTACTGTCTACTTAAGACTATCGTGTTCGATAACCATCTTCGTTGAGACTTACCGCCGTGGCTGAAAAGCGGCTAAGAGCGTAAATAAATAAATATATAAGTAAATATTTCGGACACAAAACACACAACGTCATCTAGTCCCAAACTAAGCAGAGCTTGTATGATGGGTACTAGACAACTGATATAAATATATAAATATTTTTTTTTGTAAATACATACACATTATATATAGAAACAAATATTTGCAAATCATACAAACATTTTGCCCGACCCGGGAATCGAACCCGAGACCTCAAGCACAGCAGTCGCTTACGCTACCACTGCGCCACGGAGGCAGTCAAATAATGCAAACTTGCTGTTGTTGTGTGTGTTTTTTAAGAAAAGTAACAGTACAGTAATAAAAAGAAGCAATTATAAGTAAATGTTATTATTATTATTATTATTATATATCTTTATTGTATACANCTAAATGTTCCCTCTGTCAGTCTATATGTGACTGAAAAAAGCACCTCCAGACTTAAGAAGATTTATAGGTAAGATTTTTTAAGAATAAATATATATAATATAGGAATATCATTAAAATTAATAGGAATAACAAATAAGTGATGACTTATAACTTTTTAAACTTTCGCGTTTTATGATATAATAATTACTTTCATGGGAATTAACGCGATCAGTTATTTTCACGCTGGCCATGGACACTGACTGACAAATCAGAAGTATATCATATACCTCTGATTTGTCAGTCCTACCTATAGATACCTGTGTACCTATAGATAAGTGATCGAGTTAATTCTCTTGAAAATAATTTATTTAATTAAATTAAAATTTAACTTTTCAAACAACTATTACACTTTTGAAGGGATTTATTGTATAAAGATGAAGCAATATTAATATTAAAATATATTTTGGTAAATAAAATACTATTATGAAGATTCATTTCGTTATATTTATAACTTTAGCCAGCCGAGAACTGCTTTCAGTGGCACGATTATTTTATAAATTAATTAAAGAAAACTGAACTAATAAATAGATTTTCCATCTGTTGTGAATCCTATCCATGTAACTATATGCAATACTTTTAAAAATAAATTTATGAAGTAATAACATGTGTAATAATCACAAATAATTTCAAGGCAGACTCGCGCATTTCAGCATGAACGTGTCGGCTTGGCCGGGGCGATACTATACTCGCACAGAAGATCGACCTAAAATGACATCGTTCGTGCTGTCGTGTTTCGTTGGTGAGTGTGAGACCGGAGACATCAATAGGCCGCCATGGTGTGGGTCACCATGCAGCATTGTCTGCATTTGCAACGAATATGGTGACCACCACCCTGACGTCAGGGAAAATAGTCATTTTGGCAGGCCCATACATAAAAAATCTATTGTTAGGTACTTTTTAGCGATAAGGCCGCCATTTGTACATGGTCGTTAATATGTTATGCTCCTGAATGTAAACTGTTTTAACTGGTGTACACTAAAGTTTATTCTATTCTATTCTTACTGTGAAAATCATGAAAACGTTTATAGCGATGAAATCTTATTTTTAACAATAAATTCTACTGCAATAGAAAAAATTACGTTAGGCCTTTTCAATCATATACATTTATCATCAAGGGAGAGCCACGTTTAGCATGAATGGGCCGACTAGAACGGAGTGATACCACGGTCTCACAGAAAACCGGATGAAACAGCAGGCGCTGTTTCATCTTGTGAGTAAAGATACTGGAGGCCCAAACCATAACCCCTCCCCTCATCCTCCTCCCCATCCTCCAAAGGCAGGCAACGCACTTGTGACACCTCTGGTGTTGCGAGTGTCTAAGGACGTCGGTAATCGCTTACCATCAGTGGATATGTCTGCTCGTTTGCAAGGTGGTACCCGCGGTTGCTGTTGTACCTTTAAAACAATCCCAGGTAACACCGCGGGGCAAAGCTAATTTAATACAAAAGTTTTCTAAGTTACTTTTTACAGTGAAAGTCCCGCCAAAATCGGTTCTGCCATTAGCTAGGCTACGCGACTACGATTTACGAAAGTAATTCTAAAATTATGTCACTATACCATTACATTCTCTAACAAATTAAATCGTACTTGTTTAATTGGGCTTATTTTCTCTAATTATTATAAATTATTATGCTTTTATTAGGTATATCAAAATCTCTTTGAACATATTATTTTGAATAAGTAGCCTAAAGTGGAGTAATATTCGGCTCCTAAGTAAACTGAATCGTTGCTTATTTTAAATGAAACCTATTCGTAATATTAATAATACTCCATACCAATATTATTAACTAGCTGACGACAAACTCTGTACCGCCATATTTTTCTTTCGTAAATATCTTCTGACTTTATGAAAATTTTGTTTTAGTTATTACGTCCGACTCAGTTTTCCAAAGGTTCCAACTTTTCCAATTATCTTTAAATTTTTTTCTATACAAACCTTATTCTAACAATTATGAACACAGAAAAAATAATTATCCAATTTGGTGCTTTTGATCGGAAGTTTGGTGCATTTCGGCGAATAATTTTCGATTAAGTAGATTAGAAAGTAAATCTGTCTTTCTATCTGTATGTTACACTTTCACGGCAACTGAATTGACTACTTCTGCACAGAATTTTATGCTATTACTTTATAGCTTATTTCACAGGTCAATAAAAGTTAAACAGGTCAATAAAGTTTTAAGCTGCAACAAACTTTAAATGGCATTGCCGTGTAGATAACAGTCATTGTTTAACTGTCACTCGTTCACTGCATCACTTGATAGTACTCTCTGAGAATTCTATTCATCTTTCTCTACTAATCTTGTTTTATTTTGTTATATTGGGAAGTAAAGTCTATTGCAATTAAATAGCGTGAAACGCACACTTCGGCACGAAAGGGCCGGATCGATCGGCGTGATACCACGGCCTCACAGAAAAGGCTGGAGCCTCATACCGCAACCTCTCCTCCATCCCCGGCAAAAGCCGGCAACGCACTTGTGATGTCTTTGGTGCTGCGGATGTCTATGGGTGGCGGTAATCGCTTACCATCAGGCTATATGTCTGCACGTTTGCTGCTATCCTATTAAAAGATATAACTCAATAAATTTTACAATTTACTAGATTAATTTTGTAGAAGAATGGAAGATGGAAGAAGAGAAGAAAATAAATTTTAGTGTTTTCACTTGACAATACAGTACATCTGGCGTCTGTTTATGTCGATCTATGATTTTTATCCGTAGCTTCAATTTAACGTTCATAAATGTCACTTAGTGTCTTAATTGAATAAATGATTTTGAATTTGATAAGACATGATAAACAGTAAGCGGAATAAAAGTCCCATACAAACATGTCATGTGCTTTAAGTAAAACCAAATTCAAAGCAATTCATATTGCAATTAATTTTGTTCTTTTTTCCATTCGAATAATATTTTTCCTTAACAATTCCAATCTTAAAGAAATCATCTCTAAGAATGTAAGGCATGCAAATTTGTTTGGAACGAAGATTGATTATACGGCCATGTTGATTAGAATTGTCGGCGGAACTATTAAAATGAGTTTAAATATTTATATAAATCTGGTTAACAGTTGGCGCCCACAAGCTCGCAGGCTAATGAGAAGAGAAAAACTGTTTAAATATTTATAACTATTGTATTCGTCGTTAAGTATAGAGAGAATATGAAAATGTTTATTTAAAAACATGACCAAGTGGTGATAAATTATGAGTGTTGATTATCACCACCCTCGTTTTGATAAACTATGGGGCCTTATCGCACTCATCGTGGAAGAAAACAACGAAGGGCAACAGTACAATACTTGTCACAAACCGCACTTCACCGGGCGTGGACCGTATTGTAATACTAGCGCTGCAGTCACTCTGGCTATAGCAATATGCTCAGACAGGCGCCTTTTCTGGCATTTCACAGGGCACTATTATTATTTGTGTTTCGTTCTCCTAATATATGTAAACAAAAATCAATCACAAAAATATATGTACTCGCATAACTTTCGATCGACTGCGCCAAATTGTATAATCCTTTTTTTTATCTGTTTGTTATTATCAGGACAAAGTTTGTATGTAAAGAAATTAAAAGAAAACCGGTGTTGTAAGGTGTTAAATTTTCTTAGTCCACTTTATCCTATACACTGCGGTCCTGCGGGTTAGATATAGCAAGAAAATCTTCGGTAATTAAAAAAATATTTACGAAAATAAACATGATGGTACGAAGTTCGCCGGGTCAGCTATTTATATGTAAAACCATGTGTTGTTCATTGATCTATTGATCCTTTCTAAGGAGTAATCTAACTCCAGCAGTGGAGCAGTAAAGACTATTAATAATAACAATGAAGGAGAGATGAACCCTCAACCTCCGACTTAGCATACCATAGCTCAGAACCATAAAAGTTAAAGGCGAATAAGGAATTTTTTTTATTGTACATATAATTATGATCAAATAAGTTAGTTAATTTTTCCTACCGTTATAAATCTGTTTGTCACAAAATAAACAAGCTTGCGTGAGAACGTCGAATTCGATTATAGTTTGAACGGCTTTTTTCTTATCTTTCTATCGAAAGTTGGAAATAACTGACAGCTTATAAATTACAGGCAATCAGATGTCGGAAAACGCTGACACCTGGTTTTGGGTCATTTTTACCGTATTTGTGTTTGTTTTTGTTGATGTTGTGACTGCGGGCGGTCAGAAGTACCTATCGCCTTTACCATGGAGAGTGTTCTGAAGAGCTCTTCCAACTGATCCCCCCCTCATACTTCCTTTACAGAACAACACGTGCCGGCCTTGGAAGTCACCGCTTTAAAGTGGAAGACATACGTTCTCGTACTCATCGCTTTGGTGCTTCCTTCCTGTGCCGAACGGTCAAAACCTGGAACTCACTACCAGCGCACGTGTTTCCTTCCCACTATGATCCCGGGTGCTTTAAGCGGGGTGTGAAAAAGCATCTCACCAGGCCGCCATAGTGTGGTTCACCATGCTGCATTGTTCTTTTTCGCATTGAGGATGGTGACCACCACTCTTGGATTCTGCTCATGCTTTCCATCAGACAGGGCAGAGTCATTTTGGTAGCTTAGGCATAAAAAAAGAGCATTTGTGTTCTTATTTCGGTAACTCAACCGAATATTATGACATCACTTATGACTTTTTGTTACCATTGGTCAGAAAAACAAATATGCTTTGCAAATGCAAGTACCTACCAACAACAAGAATATCAGGTCTATTATACTATTTTTATGAACAAAATATTTATAACTACACAAAAAATAGATAGAACTAAGTGGTGTAAAATTGGAGAGGCCTATGCCCAGCAGTGGACTGCGATAGGCTGATGATGATGATGACGATGATGACACAAAAAATTGTGTGTGCTAATGCGAAGTACCTGGATGACCTGTTTTGGCTTGGGAGACTTGTTCAATATTTTTTTTGGTATTTTTTTCTTGAAATGAGGTAAAGCTAGATCGATTTATCACTCCCCAAACCTTTCCTCGTTTAAAACTCCTGAGAGCAGTTATATAAATAAAGTTTTAATTTCCCCCCTACTATAATTAGGCGTTTGTAGATTTAATTTGTTAATTTTTTACACTTTGATATTATAACCAATCATCTCATTATGTGCAAAAATAATTCTTCCTCTCATAATGACTCATCCTATTAATTAACTTAGAACTAGTTAAACGTAGAGGCAAGGCTAGTCTAAAAAAGTTGTCTAAGTTGCTCCTTATGTCATCAGCTAACTGCCAGTGATAATCCCATCAAAATCAGTTCAGCTTTTCTCCATTATCCGAGACAAACAGATAGACAAACAAAAAATGTATGATGTAAATACTTTATAATAACTTCTATACACATTATATAACCTTATCAGAACCACGCTTCGGCACGAATGCGGCGGCTCAACTGGAGTGATACCACGGCCTCATAGCAAACCGGTGTGAAATAGCACTTGCGCTGTGTTTCACCGAATGACTGAGGATAACAGAGGCCCATACCCCAAACCCTAACCCCAGCCGCCTCCCCACCCCCCAAAGGCCGGCAACGCACTCGTAATGCATCATGGTGTTGTGGGTGTCCATAGGCGACGGTAATCGTTTACCATCAGGCGATACGTATGCTTGTTTGCCCTCTATTACATAAAAAAATTAGCAAAAGCTGTTCACTGAAAGTTACAAACAGACACTTTCATTTTATTGATTTATATAGAAAAGGTTTTCAAATAGATTCTTACTCTTGCCATAACTATTATATAACCTGTAAAGCTAGTACCACAATGGACTCAGAATCAGATACAAACTTAATTTATTCAGACACCGTTGATTTTATCAAGCCAGCCTTAGACCCTTACAAATGTTGCAAACAAAGGCGTGTGTAGTGATCGTCATGAGATTGTTAACAAGTTGAATGCGTGTTAAGAATATCAAAAGTTTGGTTACAATTATTTTATGTTTATCTAGTACCTGTAAATAAGTGTATTTATTGAATTGTATTTCTTTATTGTGTACTCAGACATAACAAATGATGGGATGTAAATGGTGTCATAGTCTTATCGCCCTCGGTTTATTTCTGCTAGACTTGTCTCACCATTATACATTTCCATCCATTTCATTTGATATTCATTTGATAGTCCGCCACTTTACATAGGCCTTTTCTTAGCAAAGGCAAGTGGGAGAGTCATGCTTCCGAAGTTATACCCAACCTTATAGAAAACCGGTGTGAAACAGCGCTCACGTTTCACCGAGTGAGTGGGTATACCAGAGACCTATACCCTAAGTCCTCTCCCCATCTCCTACCCCTCCCGCAAAGATCGGCAATGCACTTGTATGGTATCCATGGCCGGCATAGCAGTGCTGTTGTCCTGCAATATTGCCAATATTGCTTCTTATGACACCCACAGAGCGAACAAAGGCTGGTGATACTTCGAATTCTTAATAATGATGTAAAAATGCAACGTTTAGTAATTGATAGATTTGTTAAATAAGTTCGCCTTTAAAACAACTTCGCAAGTTATCAAAGTATAATTTCATTTTGAAGTTGTTAATGGTCTTTTACTTAAACCGTTTCTAATTTTGTTGAGCGACAGAAAATAATGATAGCCTTGTTGTTTTCATTTGAATTTCAGCATTATAGGTCTGTTTTATTAGCGTTTTGTTGGAAAACTTTAGTTATATTTTGAATAAATAAACATAACGGTTTTGTATGATCTGCAAATATTTTTTCCGAGTTTGGATGTTTTATATGTATAATAAGGATCTATTTAAAAAAGTATAGATAAATATATTTATATCAGTTGTCCAGTAGCCATAATACAAGCTCTGCTTAGCTCGGGACTAGATGGCATTGTTTGTTAGATGTCCGAAAATATTTATTTATTAAAGGTATTTTTTTACCAGATTATAGATTAATGGAATTTCGTCGTTATTATTTGGACATTTAGAATTTCACGCTCATATAAATATATATAATATAATAAAACACGTAATGTGTCAAGAGAGTGTTACGCGTAGGCCCATTTGGGCCTTTACTTTAACAGCCATACGCCTGTGTATGGCTACTCCCTACCGTGTTGCTCTACGGGCTCGCCGCTATAGTAAAAAAAATATTTAATTGAATTTCAAACTAAAACTACTCAGTCACTGAACTGAAAATCCTTACTATTTTTAAATTATAAATTAGAAAGTTACTTTATTTCGCTTTCACACGCTACACATTTTAATAAAATTAAGAAATGGTATTATGGAAATACTTTGATTCTTGAAGAAGTACCAATAATTATAGTGATAGCACGGCCTCACAGAAAACCGGTGCGAAACAGTGCTTGCGCTGAGTTTCACCGAGTGAGCGAAGATGCCGGAGATCTATAACCCAACCCTTCCCCTCATCCCCCTCCCCATCCCCGAAAGGCCAACAACGCAATTGTGACGCCGCTGGTGTTGTGGGTGTCCAAGGACGGTGGTAATCGCTTACCATGAGGTGATAGTCTGCTCGGTTGCCCCCTAATTCCATAAAAAAGTACATAGACTCCTTTACCGCGATAACCGAAATACACGCGGACGGATCCGAGAGCAAAAGCTGGTCTGATATACAGAGAAAACAGCCTTCAAAAAGACAGAGATTGACATTTCTATTCAACTAGTCGTTTGCTTTCTACGTTGCGCATTTCTTCTCTTTCAAAATAAAACACATTATCAATCGAACACTCGCAGGTCAATTTCTAGAATTCGTACTAGAAAAACATATCGCAAAAGAGTGATGCGGTTATTGTAAAATTGGCAAGTTCTCAATACGATGTGTGAATGGGAAGGCGGCCCCATGTGAACATCGAACTTGTATGCTTACGTAATAAGCGTGTTCACTTCCCTCTTCGGAGTTTCACAATTTTGTAGGGTAACCACGATTTGGTGGGTATTTGTGGATCAATCAATTTGTTCTTAAAGATTTTGGAAGTCAATTGGAATCGATGTGCTTATATCATTTTTTAGTCAACTTTCGCACTCTAGTGGTAGTTTTATAAAATATAAATGGAATTAAAATGGAATAAAAACTGACTACACGGTTGGTCTAGTGGTTTCAGTGGTCGTCACACCGCTTCCTATTGAGCCAAGTGTTGTGGGTTCAAATCCTACATGGGACAACACTTTGTGTGACCAATAAATTGTTGTTCTAAGTCTGGGTGTACTTTGTGTCCGTTTCATGTATGTTTGTGAAGATCCCCGTGACACAGGAATACAGTATATTCCTAATGCGGGAGTTGTCTCTTAACAAAAAAAAAAATTAAAGGTATACCCAAATAAAATAAATAATTTTTAATATCTCTGCAGAGTATAAAATGAAGTCTGTTCGCTTTGATATTTGAACTACTCTACGGATTTTAATGCAAATTTCAGCAATACATTGAGTCAAGAGGAAGGTTATATACATGTAATACACATATATTAAAGTACACAAAAGTATTTCAAAGTATTTCAAAGACTTCCGTACGAAGCCATTCACACATTACGTCCCACTGTTAGGCTCCGGTTTCCTCTCAGGAGAGGGCTAAGGCCATACGTCCCTATGCAGGTCGAGTGTGGGTACTGGTAAAACAATGTTGTGGCTGCGTAATCTTGTCGTTGGATATTTTCCAGCCGACCGCAGGCCTTCAACTAAGCTTCGCGACTGTTATTATTTGATAACAACCGGAACCGACTGCTTAAAGTGACCTACAAATCACGGAGACGCTCATGGTATCATGCCACTAGCCATATATGCCATCCTGGTATTAACCAAGCCTTCGTTGATTGTTTCTAATTGCCGAGTGCCACTGGGCTATGAGCGCCTCTAAGCTATTAATTAATCTAAAATGTATTGTATCTAAATTATTGTAGGTTTTGATATTCATTAAAGTTTCCAATAACAATTTTCATGTGATATATAATACTTATTCATAACTAAGTTAGTACAGTCTTGTTTTCAGTAAGTACGATAGCACGCTTCGCATTTGTAAGCTTCGCATGCATCTCGACCTGATCCCGAAAATGAGGACCCTCGAGCCAAATTAAAACGCCACTTCACCGAAGATCTGCCAGAAGTCAGCATTGACGAAATCGAGATGGCTCTTGGACAGCTTAAAAATGGAAAAGCCCCTGGAGAGGATGGCGTTACTACAGAGCTGTTAAAGGCTGGAGGTAAACCCGTATTAAAGGCGCTCCAAAAGCTTTTCAACGCTGTCCTGTTCGAAGGGAGGACTCCAGAGGCGTGGAGTAGGAGTGTGGTCGTCCTGTTCTTCAAAAAGGGAAATAAAACCATGTTGAGGAACT
>PKRV01000612.1:581016-622523 GCA_003709505.1 Hyphantria cunea
GAAACGAGGTGATCCGACAAAGAACCAGGGTCATCGACGTAGCTCACAGGATTAGCAAGCTGAAGTGGCAGTGGGCTGGCCACATTTGCCGAAGAACCGATAACCGTTGGGGTAAACGAGTTCTTGAGTGGAGACCGCGTCTCGGCAAACGTAGTGTAGGACGTCCACAAGCCAGGTGGAGCGATGATTTGCGCAAGACGGCTGGCAGGAGCTGGATGCGAGAAGCCATAGATCGAACTAAGTGGCGTGAAATTGGAGAGGCCTATGTCCAGCAGTGGACTGCGATAGGCTGATGATGATGATGATGACGATAGCAGATGTTCTGCCTCGTTTATGATAAAATCAATCCATCAATCAACAACCCATAATGTCCCACTGCTGGGCTCGGGTCTCCTCTCAGGAGAGGGTTAAGGCCATACGTCCCCACGCTGGTCAAGTGCGGGTTGGGGACTGTGCGGACTTATGATAAAATAGACATGCTTAAGATGCCTTTTTTAATACTTTTCAATTAAATATTAAAAACACTGCATTAAACAAACATTACGATTTTATTACCCAACTGCCAAAGAAGGAGGGTTATGTTGTTTTGAGTATTTATATGTTTGTATATTTATTTGGCTCGCTAAACGGCTTGTTGTATTTTTATAAAAATCGATCTTCAGTCAATCACACTTAAAGCTGGCCTAAACCCAGTTTGGGATAAAAGTTAGAAATAAGAAGATTTCGTCTTATTATGCAAGGAAACTCTTAAATATTTAACACTTTTGATAATGTACTAAGATTGTTATAATTATTAAAACCATTTATCATAAAAAAGTGAAGAGTAACATGGATCCAGGAATGTCCCAACAAATACACATTTATGCTCATATAAAAAATCTAACTTTAGAACTTAGACATTTCTGAAATAGGGTCAGGAATTGCGTCGGCACTGCGATGCCGGTGCGTTCGGCTATTTTCGGAACGACTCGGGTGCGTTCGGCTATTTTGGGTTCGGTCGTCGCTTTGGTCAGTGGTTTTAAAAATGGACGGCGCGTATTTTTTGAAGCGTAACAAAAAATACGTTGTTTATGAGTTCATAAATAATAGTAACCAAAAAGAAACTTTATTTTATTTCACCTAATGGTTGTAATTTATTATTTCATTGACCAGTTCAATCACACGAGACTTCCTTCGGACGTCTAAATAATAGTTTCTGCTTCGAGCTGTCTTATTGAAAAATTATTTATTTATAGCCAGGAGTATGTGGTTTTACGATAGTTTTATTATTAAAACAACCATTTATTTAATAGTATTAGATTATTTGCAGGATACGCTTGGGCTTGCAATTCGTGTTTTCGGTTTCTATTTTCGTTTTGCAGATGTTCTTTGGTTTTTTTTTATTTAAGACGTAGAAAAATGTCTTAAGTAATCGATTATACTATTTATATCAGTGATTTATGTGAATAGCACTAACAGGAGGAAAGTTTTATTGTTAAAAAAGCAGGACACGCCAAACTTTAACCGTGGGTGAGCCACGCTTCGGCATGAATGGGCCAACTTGATCGGAGTAACACCACGGCCTCACAGAAAAATAGTGTGAAACAGCGCGAGTGCTGTGTTTAACCGAGTAAGTGAGGATACCGGAGTCTTTACCATTATATTGAAATTCTATAGTTCCATTTTTAATGTATGGGCCTGTCAAAATAACTGTACTCTGCCTAATGGAAACCAAAAATAGAAGTCTCCGAGTTACGGTGGGGTCTCATTATGTTAAATGTGGTCACCCACCGTAGACTGGCCTGGCTGTGACTCCTTAACTTTGAAATGTGTTCACCTACGCGGCTACAAAAAAATCGCCTTGCAAAAAATCGAAAAATTCAACCGTTCGAATATTGTACGATAAACGATAATACTTAAAGTATCATTGACGTTAAAAGTAAAATGGAGCTGATATAACATTATTTACTTTTCTTATTTTGATTTGTATTTTTTTTTCAAATTCAAAGAGAGACTTCTGTTGCCAACATAACAAAAAAAAAACTTTGAGCGATTGTGACAGAGCGAAACATAGACAATAAGTACAAAAATTAAAACAGACTTTGTTGAAAAAAAAAAAGTATACCATTACAATTTATTATTTTGCGTCATGAAATGTGTTGTCAGTATTTTGGTATAGATGTTCAGTACATACAAAACTTTGTCACGACACTAATAGGTATTTAACGTCTCATTTTACCTTCACAAGACAAATTGGGGACGGTCCGTGATGATAAAATTGTTACACAAAGTTATATGGTTCCCGCGTAATATTTTTCGATGTATTTTTAGGTTATCAAATGAAGCAGCTATTGCCTGACATAAATTATGACATAGAATTTTCTATTGGCAACACTCACACGTATAACTAACTAGCTGCTCCGCTATAGAAATAAATACAAAAATAAGTAATTTAGTTTTTTCTACGCATTTTTTTAGTTTTTTTTCTCTCCATAAGAAACTTTCTTATGCTTTTTCAACAATATTAAAAAATAAGAATTGATCCAGCGGTTCTTGGGTTTGATTCTCAGTAACATATTTGACGATTTTTTTATGTAAATTGGCAATCATTTTGTGCTTTACAAGTAAAAGTTTTGTAATGGTAAAATTAAAGATTTAAAGATAACTATAGCATTAGGAATGTACATGTACTATATGTATATATACTACGTATCAACTTGGACCAAATATAGATGGAAGGGACACAAAGAACACCCAAACTCCGAAAGACAATCTGTGGATCACATCTCATGAAAAATCTCTCTTTCTCTATTGAATTCATAGTGGAGGATATTTTCTTGTAAATTATACAATATAAACCTTATCACAATCAATTCATTTTGAACAAAACTGACCTTTATGCTCCTAACAACAATCTGTGGATCACACAAAGTGTCGTCCCATGTGGGATTTGAACCCTCAACACGTCGCGATCGCTTAAATCACTTGGCTAACAGTGAAGTGCATCAAAAAGTCTTTAAGAGTCATTTTATGGGTTATTGATTTAATGATTAGTGATACTAACTGCTAAGCCGAAGACTGGGTTCGAATCCTACTCAAGACAATTACCGTTTGAAGAACATCACCTTGCTCTGTATCTGGGTGTATCTTTAAAAATAAGAAAGTTTATGAGAATGTTTGAATGTTAGTTACACTTTCATGTAAAAAATACTGAACGGATTTAGATAAAACTTTACAGTAATATAACTAATACAGATACGCATCAAATTACCATATAACAAACGGAAAAAGATTGTCTGTACTAAGCATGTGCTTAGAAATGTTTATCAGCGTTCTGGTTCCCATAGCACTTTCCGTCTAGTTTGGAAGTTATCATGATTGAAGATTGAAACCTTCAATAAAAGAGGATTCTCCTAACTCAGAGTCCAGCAGCGCACTTAAGACCCAAGAATTCTAAACTGTAATAAGAAAATACCCCTACTTTCATAACAAAGACGGTCTAGAAAGTAAAAAAAAATTTAAGCTAAGGCTTTACGAATGGAAGGACAGGCAAAACTTTAAGGGTTCTTATATTAGGACTGCGTAACCCTAAAAACGAAAAACATAAAAAAAAATACTCATAGTACTTAGTCAAAGCGTTTTATGTTCGAAATTTAAACTAGAGAACTAAAGCTCTCTGTTCCAAATTTAAATTATACGACACAAAAGGATTGTCATAATTATTTTGCTGTGGAGTTGCGATTTTTATTAATCAATTTAGAATTCAGTTTTCTACCGGTTTTATTTAAAAAAAATCTCTCTTTCTCTTTTGAATTCTCTCTCTCTTTCTCTTATGGATGTAAATTATATAATATAAACCTTTCCACAATCAATTCACTTTCACAAAACTGACCTTTATGCTCCTATATCAAAATTATAATTAACTACCCTCTTTATTCCTTAATTTTGTGATTGTCTTATTCGTGCAATTTATGAGGTTGTATTTTTTCAGAAAATAAATAGGACTGAATTAAAAGTATACATATATCATCATTATGTGTTTTCTATGTATAATATGTATATATTTACAAAAAAAACTATATAGGTATTAATATCAGTTGTCTAGTACCCATAGTACAAGCTCTGCTTAGTTTGGGACTAGATGGCGTTGTGTGTTGAAAAGTCTGAACATAGTTATTAAATGTTTATTATTATATCTGCACCAGCCTTAAAGAATTCGCTGCTAGACATGGTCCAACTATGAAACGAGATTTGACACACTGTACCACACTACTAGACAGCCTGTTTGGTTAGTATAAAACATGCTTCCCCATAAAAAAAATACTAAAATCAGTTCATTAATGTAATAATTCTAGACAGAGATTATAAAAATAAATAGCTACTTTTGCGAGAATTTTCCTATTTTTTTTAAAGTAGTAAAGCTCATTTGAACTATATATTTTGTTTAATCTGTATAAACGTCAAATTCTCGCGCGTATATTACGTTCAGCCATCTTAATTCTGCCACGTTCGAAATTCAAACAGGTATACTGAAATTTATTCATAAATTTCATCTTGACATGGGGTGGGGCTGTTCACACTCCATTTCGTCGACAGTTTACAAACTCCGGGTCAATGGGCTAGAAATATGGAAGTTCACAGCCAACGAGACAGATAACGAACGGGAATCGCGCATAGTGAAGTGCATCGCAGTGTACATTATTGTGCACAGAGTATAACATATGTACGGATTTGAAAACACAAACATGAAAATCTTTCTAGTTTATAATCGTGTATTCTACATATTTCAGCATATAAAAATACGCTACTCTGAAAATTTCGAACTTTTATTATTTATTTATTTTCCTAGTTGTTGCCTACGCTCGCGTATTTGTCGGTTATCGCGGCAAATAGTAGCCTATGTGTTATTTTGATGTATAAGCTATATTACCGTAAAGTTTCATTAAAATCCATTCAGTAGTTATTACGTGAAAGAGTAACAACCATGCCTCCATACTTACAAACTTTCGTGTTTATAATTTATATAATAGGATAGTTCCTTAATTTATTAATACCCCTTAGGGCTGATATTCCCAAAAATAATTTTTTATTGACTTTTATTGTACCTAGGTTGTTCCGAAAATTGTTGGCTAATTTCAACACAAACCTCCTTTGTGAAAATCACTGGCCACCCATGTGTAGTTATTTTTAATGTGTTTAAAGATTATCGTTCACTCCTTTTTTGTTTGCAACAATGGATTTCTTCGGACGGTCTTGCGGAAACTTTTTCGTGCTGTGATTGTATATGATTATAAACGAGAGTAAAACTTCTCTCAAGAAAATTTTGAATAGAATAGAATAGAATAAAGTTTATTGTACACCAATTGATACAGTTATATTTGAGCTAAACAATATAATGACCATGTACAAATGGCGGCCTTATCGCTAAAAAGCAATCTCTTACGGGCAACCTTTGGATGGACAAATCGACTGTAGAAACACAAATTCGTGGGTACTATTGGTGTTCAAAATAAATATAGCAATTTACTCAATTCAGATGAAATAACATAAATTAAAATATAGAGATTTACAAATTGTTTTTTGAGAGTTCACTCCTACGTCAGCGACAATCGCTTATTGATGTCGTGAATTTAAACGTGGTCAATAGAACTTAAATGGTGATAGACCACGAACTGCAGTAACTCATGAAAACGTCAACGGGATGGAGTGGCTGTTCCGGGAAAATAGACTTACATCGAGAGATACAGGCTGAACTAAATATTGGATCACAAACTGTTTCCAACATCCTCCATGAACATTTTAAAGTTAGGCTTAGCGTTTTTACTTTAAACTTTACAGTTAGCGTAAGCTTCGCGATAGATACCTCATTCTCTCACCGATGAGCAAAAATGACCTCGTGTTGATTGGTGCAAATTTATTACAGAAAAGTTCGAAGGAGTAACTTCACAAAACGTATCCTACATTCTTACAACTGACGAATCATGGATATAAAACTACGATCCTCTCATAAAACAGCACTCCACGCAATGAGTGTTAGCAGATGACGATTTGCCCACAAAAGTTGTTCGGGGTCGGAGCTTTAATAAAATAATGATAGCGGTTTTTTACGACGCAGTGGACCAGTAGCAGTACTTCCTCTAGAAAACCGCATAACAGTTACTTGTAAATGGAATAGCTAAGTTTGTCTGCCTCAAGCTTTCGGGGAGTTGGATAGCGAGCGCCCGAGGAGCGGCGTCCGTAGCATTCTTTTTCACCAAGATAACGTGCCTGCTCACACAGCTGCTAGAACTATGGACTATTTGACAACTTCGGAGATACAAATGTTACCCCACCTCTAAACCCCATAGCCCAGATTTGGTCCCAAGCGATTTTTTTTATTTTCCAAGATAAAAAAAAATACTTGGAGGCCGAAATTTTAGCACTGTTGATGAGGCCGTCGAAGAATTTCGACGGTTATTTCTCGACCTCACTCGTTATTTAATGGTTTTGAAAGCTGGTTTATCCGAATGCATAAGTGTGGTAAATTTTGAAAAGTGGTAAATAAACTTTTTTTAATATTCTCACTATTTTTCATTTCGCTTATTATTTTTGGAACAGCCCACGTTTATTTGGAAAGGTTGTATATTATTTACATCTTCTTTTATACGTAAATCTTGATCATTACCTGAAACAAAGACAGTAGTCAATTAGTTTTATTATAATAACAACTTACTTTTAATAATTAAATAATTTCAAAATTTGAATTATGTAAACAAATAATATAAACAAGCTTTTATATTACAAAAAGAAAACAGGTATATTATGTTGAGGTACATAGATAATATAGATAGTAATAATTTTGTAAGTAATTTATTTATTCCTAAATTTAGTTGTTAGATTATAATGTTATGTAGTTAGATTTGATTTACATTAATGTATACTTAATTCTATTTTAAATTGTTATTATATGTTCAAAAGTCTATAAAAAGCTCTCTGTAGGGGAAGGCCAAAGATAAAATTGAATTATTACATAAAAAAATATTAATTAGTAGGATTAATTAATCTACAATAACAAGAGAATTTATCAACAGTAACTTTATTTAATTGATCGAAATTAACTAAAGTACGTGATCATCGACAGCCCATATTGTCCCACTGCTGGGCTCGGGTCTCCTCTCAGGAGAGGGTTAAGGCCATACGTGATAAAATTAATTTTTAACTCTATAACTTAAGCAAGAAAAGAAAGCAATGTTAAACATGTTGAAAATGTTTATTCCCTTCTCATTAACTCATTCTCTTTTCATTAAAGTTAAGAGAGATCTTTTTTTCTTGAAATGATGTATTGAACAATTATCGCACACGTAATCTATTATTTAAAAAACTGAAACCAAGCAACGTATATTCTTAAAAAAAATACTTTTTTAAGAAATAAATTTACTAGCTTCATATGTTTTAAAAGTAGTACATATTTAGGTGCAAAGAATTATATTGAGAATACTAAATTAATAAGGTACAAAAGACCAAACAGACTACTGATTAATTAACAGGGATAGAAAGGCTGATAGAACTACTAATCTACCCGAAATTAATTTATCATTATTCATATTATCAGCATAATATTAGTGATCGGAAATTGTTCAATAAAGTAAATTATTTGCCAATTACTTAATGCCGGCAGCCAGTTCATTGTGCTTCAATAATTAGATAAAGTTTCCTTTATCGTTTAATCAATCGTGACGCTTAATTTGATTTTAAGTAATATCAAATTTAGTATTAATTTGATTGAATATGATGATATAAACCTAAAGGATATACCTTTAGGTTTATATCTAAATAAATGGATGTAAATTTAAAAAAAAATATATTTAAAGTTACAATAAATATTAATTTATTTTGCCAGTGTAACTGGCGTCTGTGGTGTTTTTCCTTTTAATTTAAACACAGAACATCTACGGAAATTCTCGCGCTGATTAACATATATACAACTTCCCAACATCAACCGTTGGGGAGTGGTCTGCCAGGCATGATCACCTCACCTGATCAGAGGAGCCTCCCTTTGTGTTGGACGGTCATGACACTCGGTCTCCCTCAGTGGAGACCCCGACATCCTCCCTTTGTATTGGAGGTACATATAACCCGTTCCTCCATATATATAACTCAGAAAAAACTATTCTGGTTTTGTTCTTTAGGGTACAATGTAATTAAAAACGATTCCATATAATTGTATTGCCATTTGTTACCGCTTTCTTGCATAAATAGTCTTTATAAAACGTATTCGTATTGTTCTAAATGTTCGTAATCAAGCTAATGTTGTCGTATATTTTGATTTAGCACTTAGTAATTTTCATACATGCATTGTTCGTGGCGCTCATAGCCCAGTTGCACTCGGTGATTAGAAACAATCATCGAGGGTAAGCAACGATGGCGCGGTCAGTACCTGGATGGGTGACCGCTGGTGGCATGTTACCATGAGCGTCTCCGTGATTCGGAGGTCACGTTAAGCAGTCGGTCCCGGTTGTTATCATACGATAACAGTCGTGAAGCTTAGTTGGAGGCCTTCGGGCGGCTTAAAAACATCCAACGGCAAGATTTACGTAGCCACAACGTATTCTTGCCAGTCCCCAACCCGCACTTGGCCAGCGTGGGGACGTATGGCCTTAACCCTCTCCTGAGAGGAGACCCGAGCCCAGCAGTGGGACATTATGGGTTGTTGTTTGTTTTTGTTTTGTATGCATTGTTCGGTTTGAAAACAGACAATTTTTAACTGAGTCAGTACAGAATTGACAACATACTAGTAACGATATTACAGTTATTTATTATGTTCATAGGCATCTATAAACACTTGACAGCATATTATTAGCGCTTGGAGTAATATTTCTCACGTATCATTTACCGTGGGAGAGCCACGCTTCGGCGGCGAACGGCCTTATAGAAAACCAGTGTGAAATAGCGCTTACACTGTTTCACCGAGTAAGTCTATATCCCAATCCCTCTCACTAACCCGCTCTACAACTCGCAAAGACTGACAATGCGTTTGTGACACCTTCGGTATTGTGTATTGCTTACTATCAGGCGATAAGTCTGTTCGTTTGCCCTATATTTCATGAACAATAACATAATTCCGTGTAACTATGAATTAAGAATACTCAGTGTCACCTCTCCTTTTTATCCTATGGATGTTGTAAGAGGTGAAAAGGGATCAAAAGTTAGTAGACCAACAGCAACGTGAAGAGAAGGTAAACAAAAACCCATCTAATCAAAACTTCCTTAACAAGGAGAGGGCTGATAAACGTTTATAGTAATAAACCTAATATAATATTTCTCAACTTTGCTGTATAAACAAAAACCTACTCTCATCCATTCCAGAATAGGTTCCTTCGAAAGCATCTATTTAATTAGAATTCGTAAGGCAGCAATAATCGCATCGTGCACTTTGCCAAAACGAACCCTCAATATGGCCCCCAAAAGTAATTCCGCTTACCTTGCAATTCCAATTTATTGAGAAAACATTAAATTTAGCGAAGTCAGCCGCATTAAGAACGTTGCGAGAAATTCCGGCTGTTCCTTGGTGGAATTTTAATCAATGGAAGAGCAATCCGTTTTAGAAATATTTAGCAGGGACATTTTTATGATTAAATACATTTGCAGTTATGTTATGTATATTTTCGGACATCCACAACCACGATTTTTTTTTTTTTAAATACCTCTCCTGTATTAGGAATATCAATTCCTGTGTCGCGGGGATCTTTACAAACATACATGAAACGGACACAAAGTACACCCAAACTTAGAACAACAATTTATGGGTCACACAAAGTGTTGTCCCATGTAGGATTTGAACCCACAACACTTGGCGCACTAGACATCTAGTCCCAAACTAAGCAGGACTTATTTTATTGATACTATATAGGTAGATGATATGTATACATATATATTTTTTATGTAAATAAACACATTACACACAGAAAAGAACCCGAACTCCGAACAAATATTTGCAGATCATACAAACATTTGATCCGACTAAATCAAACCCAAGACCTCATGCACAGCAGTCGCGTACGCTACCACTGCGCTAATGAAGCAGTCAAATAATATAATATTTATAGAAATTATATCTTTAATACTTTCGAGTGCATAGTAGTGTTTAAATGTCATCTCACCGCTTCCTTACGCGTTAAGTGTTGTGTATTCGATTATCACATGGAGCAACACTCTGTGTAATCCCAAAACTATTATTCTGCGCCGGGGTGTTCGTTTCATGTACAGATGTTTGAAAAGTCCCCGCGACACAAGATTTACTCTTAGTATGTGAATGGTCTTAACAAACAAAAATATATTAAGTAATACGCCCCTCAATAAATCGGATTTCTTCAAATCGGTTCATAAATAATTAGACTACAGACATAAAACAAATAGTACGATTGGTGAATCCTGCCTTATAAAGTCGATTTTAAACATGATCCATATTCGAAAATAGCAGATATTGAAACTATAAATATACTCCATTATGAGCTGAGGCGCTCATAGCCCAGTTGCACTCGGTGATTAGAAACAATCACCGAGGGTAAGCAACGACGGCGCGGTCAGTACCTGGATGGGTGACCGCAGGTGGCATGATACCATGAGTGTCTCCCTGATTCGGAGTTCACGTTAAGCAGTAGGTCCCGGTTGTTAACAAAAGATAACAGTCGTAAAGCTTAGATGGAGGCCTATGCGGCGGCTTAAAAACATCCAACGGTAAGATTACGTAGCCACAACGTTGTCTTGCCAGTCTCCAACCCACACTTGGCCAGCGTGGGGACATATGGCCTTAGCCCTCCCCTGAGGGGAGACCCGAGACCATCAGTGGGACATTATGGGTTGTTGATTTGATTTGGTAGCTGTTTATAGAACATTCCTGTTTTATAATCTGACTAGCCGACCCGTGCCCACTTCGTTGGGCGTTAACCGATCGCTTTTCTTCGACGTGAATTCATAATAACATATATAAATATATGACCTATGTAACTCATGAATAGTGTCACTTTCTGTTTGTGAAAGAATTTACAGGATCGAATCAGCACTTTCGAAGATTAACCCCTACAACCATACAAAGTTGGAAATTTTTCCCCTATATGTTATTCCTATAGATTACTCTGACAATATATTAACTTATACATGACATAAATAAACATAATGAAACATTGTTAAGACCTAGTCTTTCATAAAAAAAACAGCGGTAATTATATCGTACTAACAAAACAAAACCACCACCATCTAGACATGATTTGTTGTGTGGCGACTTCCACATACAGCGCAACAATATAAAGTATATAACAGCGCCATCTACCAAAGAAACAACGCAGCAACGAAGAAAACTAAGAAAATACCAATCCTAAATAGCGCAATAGAAGTTCTCGCGCCGATTAACATATATAAAACTTCCCAACATCAACCGTTGGGCAGTGGCCCGCCAGGCATGATCACCCTCGCCTGGTTGGAGGATCCTCCATTTGTGTTGGAGGGACATGATACCCGTTCCTCCACAGTTGTTTTCTTTTTTCTTTAATACGGATTTCTACTTGCCAGTGACAAAAATGAACCTTTGTTAATTATTTTTACAAAAAGTCCTTTCATACCTTTATGTAATATAAACTTCGCTAGGTAACAAAATTGATAGCGTTTTCACACGCCTTGGTATGTCTATCATGTGTGTAATTAGGTTAGGTACGTTGTTGGTGCGAAACCAAGCAATTTGATTAAACGTTATCGTGACACAGAGATTGAGTCACTAGCCTACAGGCAGACGACGGGTTTTATAATACCTAACGATTTCATTATAAATGATTGTAGTAAATACTGAGAACCTACAGTAAAATTTATACATTTTGTACATGCAAACACTCACGTGACGGAGGCATATTAAATATCTGCATTTTATTGACTATATACACGATCCACTTACGTTGTAGAAGACAAATTGGCTGTCCACTGGGTAGATACTTTGAAAATTTTAAGAAAAATTGGATATGCAGTGAAAAGAAAAGTAATAAGGGCTGGGATATTCTGATTTCTTAGAAGGCCTCTGCACTGAGTGTGGGCTCGAATAGGTTTGGCTGATAAAAATCTGACTCGAGTTGTAAGATTCAACATTTACGTAAACCACAAAGAATTAAATAAAGACAAAAGTAACGAAAACTTATGTTTTTTTTTTATTTTAACTGTTGAACGTATCTTCTTCTACTTCTTTCTATATGCATAGAATATGTTGTTCTATTTTTAATCTACGTAAGTTTATTATGAATATTCAATTCAAGTCAAATTTATGACCACGCATAACTTTATTCGTATGGAATAATTTGCTGCTGTAAGTATAAAAAAATCCAATTTAAGACCGATAATATCTCAAAATCGTATCGTTATCCTGTCGTATGATGTAAATTTGTCAAAGTACAAACATGATTAGCATATTATGTAGTCCAAAGGTGAGCTTGATAAACACTGTCTGCATCACATTAATCTGAAGTTAATGAAGCTCAGTGCTCGACACCATTTCAGGTCAACGTGGCACTAACAGTGGCATAAGACGGAGCAATGGAATTTGAGATACTGTAAATATATTTTTGTAGAACGAAAATCGTAATATAAACGTGTGATGCAGAATTTAACGAATTTAAGAATAGAATATGACTACAGGTAAGTTTGATGAACGGAGTGAGTGAAAATTTTGGCAGGATTTGAGAAAGGTGTACACGCGTCCGAAGTGATACATTGACTCCGTAATAGACTGGGTTATTGAGTCCAAACCGACCAAATACAAACCCCCAATATTCAAAATCATAGCCCAGGTCCAGGAGTTTGGCTATGATTTTTAGTAAAGGGACTCAGGGCTACTTAAATATTGGTAACTTGGCTGTAGCCATTGAGGGTGGTAATTGCTTTCCATCAGGTGAACCGTAGGCCAGTCTACCCCTAAAGAAACACGAAACCACATATCATGGAACAGAATGGAAATAAAAAAATAAGATTTCAAACAAATTTAATAAAAAAGCCAATAAATGGCAAAATACTACCTAATATACGAATAATAGTGTAGAAAATTAAGACGATAAATGAGAAATTTGACACATTCTTAACTGGAATCAACTTTGAAATTCGAACAGCTACCAAAAACAAAATAAATTTGAAGGTCACCATTACATCAGTCGCTGGTGCGTGGTTTCCTATTAAAATAAGAGTGCCGAGAGTTAACGACGTCTTATAATAAATGAACCTCTTTTGATCATTTGGCCATGAGTTTAATAAATTAAACCAAGTTTTGTTTGCCAACTTTGTTCCTTTAAGTAAAACAAATATTATATCACCTCTTTATAAAACTTTGGGTGAAATATTCATGAAAGAGACCGACAAAAGTCGAAGATTATTCTTAGCGTTAGGTATTAAAAACTCTAGGAAAATCTTATGCAACTTGTTATAATTTGAAGTTTAAAAACTCTTCCATTCTACTCTTGAAGTGGTTGAAATCTTTCAGTGTTTTAATAGTACTTTTAGCGATCTCAAAAGTTAACTTAGAACCAAAATCAATATAGCTACTATTGTTATATAGGTACTTGTATCAAAAAAGCAATGGAATAAGAATTTTTTTAAACACAATTATTATCCTAAAACAACTTTAGTTTGCCTTTCAACATTATTTTAAATTTTTCTAATCAGTTCAGCACATGTATCAGAAACAATACTTTACCTGGATACTTCATGTTTTATTCTTACTGATATGTGCCAACAAGTCTCTCTTTTTTTATTAATGAAGGCAAAATGGGTTTTTGCATGATGAACATCTGGTACTATTTGTAAAAATAGCTCAACGTACGAATACAAAACCTAGTAACTTAATTGTGTGATCGATATTGTTTGTTGGTAACGGCAAACTCATTGTTTCAGAATTAAAATTACAACTAGAAGTAAATTTGCCACTCACAAAGATTTGTATATACTCATCGTAAGAATTAATAAGCGATGTTAACAAATCTTTTTATGTTTCTAACTGTTTTTCTTGTTTGGGGAAAATAAATATGTTAATATTAATTTTACGAATGGATCTTAAACACAAATGAGCTATAACGTTTTGAGGGTAGAACTAGTTGTCAGTATATTTTAGGGCACTGGCTTCCCAATAACGATCGCCATAGGTGTTCATGACAACCGGGATCGACGGCTTAACTGCTCTCCGAGTTACGAGCGGGAAACACCGCCGTCTTCCATACTCCGGGCTGCAATTCAGAATTTCTAGTAAGAAAATCGCAACAACTGACCGACTCGGGGTTCGAACCCGAGACCTCTCGATCTGCAGTCGCTTACGTTAACCATTAGACGAACGAGTCAGTCTTATACCATCAAAAAAAATCATAATAAATACTACTTAACTTCTACTTTAACTGTACTAGTAGTATTTTTTACTCGAATTCGGGAGAGCCAAAAGTTTTGAATTTAATTGATTTTAAATAGTGATGTGTAAATTGATGGATAATAATGGACAAGGTCTATATAATTTCTACTTTTATATGTTTCTTTATGGGTTATATTATTTGATAGCTGACCTGGAAGTCACTGTTAGCACATCTGTTTCTCTCTCATTATGATCCCGGGTTTTTAAGTCCTAAAATTGTGGTCATCACCTTAGGATTCCACTCATGCTTTCTATCAGGCAGTACTGTCAGTACCCTCTAAGGATAATATATATTTGAAGGATATGTGCAACACTCCCTGCCGTTATAGGATGTTGATGATGGATGTCACATAAGGATCGAAATCTTTATAACATCCTATTAAAACCAGATTAACTAATTTTTACAGGAAGTTTACATTTATAAAACAAATAATAACTCTATCGATTAACACATAGAAATCAAATTTAAATGGCAGCCCCACCTAAGTGAATTATATGAATGAATCAGCCAAATTATGATATCAGTTTTTATCTAATAATAATAGTTTATACAAGTTTTCTAACATAATAAAAAAAACAACAAATTGCTTTTTCGTCTTTTTGGAGCTTGTAACATTTTATATGTCAAAGTCAATCAAATTACGTTACGTGGCATTGGTGAGTTTGATGGTATGTAATAATGTGCTGTAACACATTATTAACCGTCATACGACAATAATTTCATCCACCTATCTTGAACGTAACAAATCAAACCTCTTAAACAGAATAACCAATAACGGCAACAAGAGTTGTACGCGCGTTCACAGCGTTGGGCATGGCCTATCCCAGTACTGTTTTTCAGACCCCACCGTAGTAGGGAATTAATAATAACAGAGTAACAACGGCAGTGTTAATCTATTTCCTTGGAATCCACTACTGTTTCGTTATTGCTTCTTTATTCCTCCTAAAATGCAGTGACTGACTGTCGAATTAAGCGTCAAATACTTTTCTGACATTAGCATGAAAGGAACCTTTTGATTTTTTTTTAATATAATGAATGGGTCTTAGGCCATCTCCATGTTTTATTTGGAAGTAGATTCATTTAGCATAGTCGGAAAGCCCTAAATATATTACTTTTTAGGGACATGGTATATGATCAGTGGTATGATTCACTAAAGCAAGACGGGTTTGTACTTTAATGATAATTAGTATAACATACATAATTAAAAATATAATACAATTAATTATTCAAGGGCGTGGTATACAATAATTTATTCTGTTGAATTATACCGACTTGGTCCGACTTTGATTGCTGTTTGTTAATATATTATTGGGTTAACAGAACCCGAGCGTAATTATCTGCTTCGTTTGGTTTTAGGGATAGGATTGAGATCAAAGGAGCCTCTGGCTATAGATCGAATTTATTGAAACGTATTCGTTTGTTAATAATAATGATCAAATGGTGATTAAACAGTATACTTCTCTAACTTCTGTATTGTGTTATGCCTATACCTTGAAGATACTTCCCTATCTGCCTCAGCCAATATTAGAATACTTATTGTCGACATATCGAGCGAAGTCCAGTTTCGTGGCTATTTGAAGGGTAAGACCAAATTGGCCTCGAAGAAACTTGGTGTGCTCAGCAGGTCGAGACTGTATTTCACTCCAGCCTACCGCCTTTTGCTTTATAAGGCGCATGTCCGACCTCACATGGAATACTGTGCCCATCTTTGGGTGGGGGCACCCCAATACCAGCTCCTTCCTTTGGACCGCATTCAACGGAGAGCGACTCGAATCGTCGATTCCCAAGAAGTTTCAATTTGACTAGACTGATTGGCGCTGCGTATAGATGTGGCTTCACTGTGCATCTTCTACCGTATTTACCATGGGGAGTGCTCCGAGGAATTGTTAGGGCTGAATTCTGCCGCCTTTTTCCGACTTCGTCCTTCGCGACAGAAATTTCATCTCCATCATCTAGATGGTTGGCAGTCCACAACTGTGCGCTTTTCAAGGATCTTTCTGCCTCGCACAACAAAACTATGGAATGAACTGTCGCCTGCGGTATTCCCGGACCAATACGACCTTCAAACCTTCTAGAAAAGAGCGTACTCCTTCTTGAAAAGCCGGCAACGCACTTGTGACATCTCTGGTGTTGTGGGTGTCCATGAGCGGCGGTAATCGCTTACCATCAGGCGATACGTCTACTCGTTTGCCACCTATGTAATAATAAAAATAAATGCCTGAGTGCAGAAGAAATTTTGTTGCTTTATAGCAAGTGAGTAAAGTTATTTGAATCCCAATCTCTTTCTACCTATTCAAATGAAGTACTCTATAGACAGTCACAACTCAACCCTTATGAGATGCAAATAAATACTGAGGTAGGTGCTAGTTTTCAAGATTTTATATATCTAAGTCTGTCTTAGGCACTTCTAATCCTTATTACGTTCTCAAACAAAAAAGCCCATAGAACAAAATAGCTCTTGTGAGATAGCTTTCTTAATATTAACACTTATGTCTTTTGAAACTCAGACATAATTCGTTAACGATTCAACCAAAAACATGGCGACTGTTCTTCCCAACTAACGTTTCCATGACAACTAACAGTTCCAATTATGTGGAGTAGGTTGTATATTATTTATGATAATATCCAATTTACTGTGAAGGTTGAGGTTTCAAAAAGATTATGTCGGAGAAATGTTATACATTCAACGTTTTTTTAGTTGAAGTTGAAAGATATGAATGAAGTTTGGGGCTACAACTTGACTTAATACACAAGAGAATAACCATGGTCTAACTGAATATTCTGGCAATTATTGATTTGACTATAAATCTATCTAGTCTAAAGTCTTTCGGGAATGAAAAGTTCAAATTAATGGTCTTTTTTGGAATTTCGTGATACACATGGACTCATAAAAATATATATTTCTTGTACATTTTATCTAAATAAAGAAAGCATACTCTTTGATTTACATTGTTCTGTGTTTTCACTTTTTTCAATTATTATTTTTTCTAATTGTTGATGCCGACAGCCATGTCCTTGGCATTTTTTTTAACAAAACAACAACCGCTTGCTTGATTTATACCGTAGGAGAGCTTCGGCATGCATGGGCCGGCTCGATCAAAGTACCGCGGCCTCACAGAAAACCGGTGAGTGAGGATATCGGAGGCCCATAATCCAAACCTTCCCCTCATCCCCCTCCCATCCCCCAAGGCCGGCAACGCATTCGTGACCATCCTGGTGTTACGGGTATCCATGGGCGGCGGTAATCGCTCATTTGCCCCCTATTCCATAAATATATATATAAAATTGTACTTTTAATTAAATTTATACATTTTCTACATTTTGCATACAGTTTTTCTTTAGTTATAACTATTTTCTATCAGACATTTAATGTATTTTTCGGCAAAGCTCGTAAAATATGTTTCAAATGCAATGAAGCGGATGGAAAGAATGAACTCACATTTTCGTTTTATAATCGGAATCAATTTTCAGTGCAAAGGGAATATATATTCCAATTAATATCTCATAACTTCAATAGGAGCTTTAATTTTTTTAGGATGAGTTCGCATTTCACAAATAATAAAAAAAAACAATTGCTTTGGAAAACAAAATTGTCGTGGCATGTTGCTTCCATGTCCGAATTGTTGTTGGTGGTATTGTTATAATGTATAAAATATAAATAACTAAATGTGAACTTCTAAAGAGAGCAGGATATGCGTACATATTGTTATTTGTCAGTCAAAGAATTTCCCTCATTCCGTTTTTCGATATACCTATCATAAAAATACGTACATTACCGAACGCCTATTCTTACTAACTTCAAAGGCTTTTTGAACAATTTGGAATGTAATTTTTTTTTCTTTGTAAAGAAGAAAGCTTCAAACAAATAATATTGTTATAAGCACCTTCACTTTGATAAACGTTTGTCAGAATACATTATTTTCATATGTCCACAATCGATTCCCACTGAGAATCGAGATACATGAGAAGGCATGAGATACGGCTGCTCATGTTGGGACCGTTATGTTTTACGGATGCATTTTTGAAGTGTTGCATATGAGGGTAATACGGGAGATAGTGGAGCATACACTTTTTTGAGATAGTCCAGTGTCTACTTTACAATTGACTATCGATTATTAGATCTACTGTCTATCTATTGTCGGACTATCTATTATCTACTATATTGATCTATTTTCAATGGCTTCCATAAAACTCTTAGAATTGGGGAAAAATTGATTTAATTATACGAATCGAACAGGTCAAATCTGCATCATGATTAACTAAAAACAAGATGTCGACGAATTCAGATAAAACATAATTTGAATCGGGAGCTTCTACCAGATCTTATCGACTTACGAACTACGTAAACTGACACAAATTTTTATCCTCCTTTCCCTAACATCCCCTTCCCCTCTTAATGACATGCGAATGGTAAAGTTTGAGTCTTCTAATGTATTGTAGAAGACCGAAGTGTTACGATAGTTGAAGGACGTATTACTGCCTTCTTATCTGCTAGTAAAAATATTGCATTTTGTTTAAAATTTAATATTAATGTGAGGATATAATAGATTGATACAAACCTATAACACATTTTTATTTGTACTATAGAAACTATTTTAATATAAAGTTGAAGGTATTAAAATTTTTATCATTGTTTATAGATTTATCATGACCGATGTTACTATTTATATTCTTTTTATAATAAAAATAAGCAACAAACGACAATAACATCCGTCTCAAGTTTCCCTTTAATTTCTTAGAGATTATCTCGGACCGTGAGAAGGGTTTTAGAAGCCTTTCACCTTAAATTCCTTCTAAGTAAGTCTAAAATAAAGTTACTAAGTTACCCTTACATAATTTAATATTTAATTTTAAACAGGAAATAATAAATTTCATGCTATTTACTACATTTTATTTTTCTTCTTGTTATAATTATATAGGAGAATAGCTAGCAGATGGGACACTTAATAATTAAATATTTATAATAGAGATAGAATAGAAAACGATCAAGAATGCGGAGTGTATGGATCACATGGGTGATGAGTACAAAGAAATAAACTATGCCAGACAACTGTTATAAATAAGTAACGATTCCAACCTTGTATAATATGCATTATAACCTTAATGATCATGTAAATGGTTGATTCATATTAAATAATGTTAATATCATGGCGTCTTCCGATTGGCAGCTTCCGGCGCTACTTACAAATATTGTTAATGACGTGTCTCTTTTTATACAATAGTACTGCCGGCGTAAAAAATCTTTAATGTTACCCAATGCTGTATTACCAAATAATAATTGTATGTTCATAATCATTCGAATAATTATGATAAACAATGTTAAATATTATCTGCTAAGTTTGGGAATTCAGTATTGAATATGATTGGACCTGTCAGATGTTATAAAATACCGATCTACTTCCTAGCCTGTATTATTTCCAAAATTATTTCGGGTCGGCTACAAGTTTAACCGGTTATATCTGAATATTAATTTTTCCACGGAGCGGAGACCTCCACAACCCGGAGGTTAAACTGAATTCGAAGGTCGAACCAGTTGTCAGTATATTTGAGGGCACTGACTTCCCAATAACAATTGTCATAGACATGTTCACGACAACCAGGGTCGACCGGGAACTTCCAAACACCGGGCTGTTATTGAGAGTGAGTTATGGTGAACTATAGAAAGGAAGATTATGTGGTTGAGAAAGGTAAATTCTTGGCCTTCAACAGTTTAGCCTAAGACTTTAACAGACAAAGCTCTTTCTTATGAGCATCTTTGTTTTAAAAATATACATTAAATCGTTTAACTGCGCAATAAAAAACATTAAAGAAATTAACGACCCCATAAAATTTTTGTATTACGAAAATCTTAGTGCGAGATTCAAAAATTTATTTATTTATCTATCGTTATAATTTTATTAACTTTTAATTTGTTCTTTTATCTATTCCATTGCTACATTACAATTAGAAGCTAATAGATAAATGTAGTAGACAGCCGTGTGTGAGATCTGTGAAGTTGTAATAATAATAATAATAGGCACCGAATCCATGTGAGCGTGATGGGCACTTACCAGAATCAGGTACATCAGATACTCATGTGAGCCAATAACACCTATGGAACCAGTCAGCATCGATAAGAAGGATGTAAGTTGCGCGTCCCGTTCATTACCGAATTGTAAAGCACCTGAACGGGCGGACTGCATAACTTTTAGCTTAAGTGGTTCCGAAGTCAAGATGCGTGTCTGGCATCCCAATTCCAGGCAGCGTTTGATTCAGGTTCATTACTTCAATTTTTAACCACTGGTGTAACCCACTTACTCTATAAATTTGGTAGAGCCATGAACCCTAGAAATTTGAGGCCTATTACTTGTTTGCCAACCTTATATAAAGTTCTAACATCTATTCGGAGATTCAAAATCACTACTTATATTAATAACAATTCGATAATTTCCATTTCTCAGAATGGATGTAGAAGTGGAACTCGAGGCACTAAAGAGCTTCTTATCACAGACATGACCATTAGCCAGCAGGTGCATCATAATCGTAAGAGCCTGGCGACATGCTGAATATATTACAAGAATCTTAAATAATGGCTAAAAACAGAGAGTGATAATGATAATGAAAATCAGCTAACCTCTCTGACCAACAACCGGAAAATAATACCTTTTTATACTTTAATTGTGAAATCAACAGAAAAATTATACTCGTTTTTAAAACCTAAACTCATCTAAATCTGCCTACTTCACCAGTTGTGATATATCTGATATAGTATCATAACTCTTATTATAAGTACAGACAGATCTTAAACTTGATTACAAACTGCGAGTCACCCCTCGCTTACAGATATACATATTTAAATTGCGTGCTTACGCATGCGTATGTGTGTATGTGTGTGTACGCGTGTGTGCGTCCGTGTGTATGTGTGTATGTGCGTGTTAGCGTAGGTAAATATTGGTATCGGTGTCGGTTACATTGTTTGAAGAAATTTGTTTTGTGGTTTGTGTTAGGTTTGCAACTTCGTTGTTTAAAACATTATAATTAGTAAACTCTTAAGTAATGTATTTGTTTCTGGTTCCTGTTATATATATTAGGTTTAAATGTGCGCATTAAATATTTGCAAAATATTATCTTCGATTTTAATAACTTTACGTAATGATGAGTTGAAAAACAATGTATTATTTATTTTTTAATGTGCCATCATTAAGGGTGCTTACCATTATAAAAGACTAGAAATTTGAAGTTATGAATAGTCGAATTTAAAAAAGACCAACGAAATCTAGGATCTCGTTCTGGTTTTAAATCCAGTAAAGACTTGTATAAAATGAAAGTTACATTTATTACTGATGAAACGTTCTTGGCTAGAATTGCATCGATCCAATTAGCTCTTAAAAGTGCAATTTGATGTTCTCTTTAAGTAAAGCTCTGTGTCCATTGCAGTGTAATCAAAATGTTAGAACAAACGACTTTTTACTATCAAGATTATAAATAATCCATACACAGTCTCTTATTTTCTCTAATTCAGAAAATTACGTCAGATTTCATACGTAACGCTCTTCAGACCCTTTTTATTTTTTTTATTTACTCATTTCATTTCTGAAATTCTACGTATAGTAAATACTAGCTGAGGCGCTTATTCTAGCTGCACGTGGTGATTAGAAACAATCATCGAAGGTAAGCAGTGACGACGCGGTCACACACACACACTCTAGTATCATGAACGTTTAGTTGCCGATCCCGGTTGTTATCACAGGATAAAAGTCGTAAAAGTTAGTTAGATGTCCACATTCGGCGAGCGTGGGAATGCCTAACCTGTTCCTGAGAGGAGACCCGAGCTCAGTAGTAGGACATTATGGGTTGTTGATGATGAAATATTAGGTACACGAAAGAGTTTTGAGTGCAAGCGTAATAGGTAAGTTTTCAATATAAGAAAGAGAAGAATCTTTTATCAGCTCAGGTTGACTATTGAAATATTATTATTTTTTACCACTACTAGCTAACCCATACAAATTCGTTTACCTAAGAGTGATATTTAACTATCCGATTTGAAGCATACCAGTAAAACACAATTAAAAAAAACTAAATCGTTCAGTTAGTTTTGGAGTTGATTATATATAATAAATATATCCATATATTTTATATTAAAACGTAATTTGATCTCTGAAAAGTTGAACAAAATTCAAGATGTCTGTCATATAAAAATAGACAGATGTCATGAAATTTCTTCATCCTCTTTTTCTTTACTCTTCTTTAAAAACAATTGAATTACAAGGTTAAAAATGGAATTCACCGCCATCGTTTTTTTATTTTTGAGTCAGAATATACACAGTTTACTAATTTAAAACGTTTTTTTCGTATTATTCATAGATTCAGAATCGGTAGAGTTGATAGGAACCTTTAGATTAACAATTTACTTTAATCCTAGGGTACTTCTGTTGGCTTGCAATTCTTCTATAAGTGGTTCGTGTTGAAATGTTTGTATTCCGGCTTAAGTTCAAACAGGTTTTAAGTATTGTTGGTATATTTGTGATGTTTTCTAGTTTTTACATAGGTTTTATTCAGAGTAGATATTAACGCGGCCTGATAGATAAGCCGTATATCTCGCTAGATCTTTAGAAGAAATTGATTGTCAGTAGATAGTGAAGGATATAAGGAGCAGGAGTAATTTTGGATAAGAGAAGTCTATTACTCCCTAGGTTTGTAGCAGAATGTTTGACGATTCTAGCTCCTACAATTGACGGTAAACATAAATTTCAGTGTTTCAGTAAGTGTCATAATAACATATAGTCATAAGAATCTGCCATCTCATCACGAAAATCAAAGTTGAATGAAAATATTACAGATATACTTACTACAAACGAAATACTTAGGTTCTTAATTGTCATTAGGCTATTAGCTAAGATTTATCATAAGATGTGGCTATAGTTCTATTCAGTGAGTCACTTAAACAATGGGTTGCTAAACAACATAAAAATATTATATAAATAAATTATAATTGACTACAAATGCACTCATACATTTTTGCCTGTATAATGTTCATTAGCTGGAAGTACAACCAGTTGCAGTTGCATTAAATTTTATGCATAGGAAATTTTAACCTTAACCTTGTGCATTAAAAATAGTACCAAAACACCACTATATAACAAAGAATTGTGTAAATTATATAATATGATTCTCGCTTCTTTGATTAATATGTAAAAAACCCTCTGAAATACACCTTGAAGAAGGTTAGTTAAGGAAAGAATTAATTAATTTCTAAGGACGTGTAGTACGAGCAAAAAATTCTCAAAACAAAAATTATTTCAGTCTCAAATTAGTTTTTCGCCTTTTTTAAATATATTTTCTACAAATTTACTTTTAAGGAAGACATTTTAAATTTTGTTTCGCTGGAGAAGTCTTGTTTTCGGATTCCTAAGTTAAAAGTTTTTGTCAGACAATATTTTTATATTCAGAATGTAACAAAAAACAGGTTTAAAATTACGACTACGTTAAACTTTTCACAAAATTTATGTCGCCTGGATCATTAATACACATAAAGCCATCTAGTTTGAAACTAAGCAGAGTTTGGACTACGAATTCTACTTGTGGTTCTTCTCATAGACCTCCGATAGGCTCTCGAGGTAACTTTTCAGGTATGCGGCCTGTTGAAGTTATTAGCTGCGGGGGGAGGGGGACGTTAGCTAGGGGGCTTGGAGCGAGCGACTATACATGAGTGCGAACCAGGCCGGGGCACCAAAGACAAGTCAGGTGCGCCTTAAACACATCGAGTGTTGTGTGGAGCGTCAATCGGAAAGATAGTAAAAGATCTAGATTCACTAAAAGAATGCTTTTTTGTAAATACGTGCCGAGAAAACACCTAAATCCGGAGACAAATATATATGCTATGAAGATCCAACAAATATTCGCTCCGTTAACCTCTCTCTGAGATCTCTCAGCCAGCTCATACGCTACCTCTGAAACACTAATCAAATCAAAATTCTAATTTAATCAAAATGAAACCAACAATGAAACAAGATATCGCAGGAATAAGCAAGCTTAGAAATCAGAAGGGAACAGAAACTTTTCCTTTATTACCTCGGGAAGTACAATCACGTTTTAAATTTTATTTTTCAACAATGAATCAGTCTCCGCTTAAGTCTATAATAAAATGGCGTGCCTTTGTAATGCTAATATCATTATACTCATTAAAATGTCCCACAAAGCGAGTTCTTACATCAGTAGGCATGATGACTACATAAAGTGTTATAAAAGATTAGGTTCTAACCGCGGCATAAGGTGGTATGTAGTGACATATAAAAAGCCCTTGGAATACTCGCATGTGGTGAGTGACATCAAATCAACTCGTTGTTTTGAAATCAACTCGTTGATTGTCTAAAATATTGTGCGCTCGGTGACGAATTAATGTGCATACTATTTTGACTGCCTCGGTGGCGCAGTGGTAGCGTACGCGACTGCTGTCCATGAGGTCTCGGGCTCGAATCCTGTGTCGGACCAAATGTTTGTATGATCTGCAAATATTTGTTTCGGAGTTTGTGTGTTTTCTATGTATAATATGTTTGTATTTACAAAAAAGTATTTATGTATTCATATCAGTTGTCTAGTTCCTATATTACAAGATTTACTTAGTTTGGGACTAGATGGCGTTGTGTGATAGATGTTCGAAATATTTATTTATTTATTTATATGGTAAATACTGAGTATCACCAACCGTAATTGTGATAGTTTAGAGGAGAAGAAAAGAGCACGAAGCTTGGCTTTCAATGACAACTGATTATCTATCTAAGTTGCTATTGAAGAGAACAATAGAACAAGATCAGGGCTAAAAAAAACTCAGAATCTAGATTTAAATGTTTTTACTCAATTTTTTAATAATCCGAGTAAAGTACATATTATTTTACAAATTTATTACTACCGTATACACTCATGACATAAGGGTTGGAATTTACGTTACATTATTAATTTAAGTAATGGATAATTATGAGTGTGTATAAGTATATCATTAGTATGCGAAGTCAAAGGCCTAAAAAAAGGTCATTGTCATTGAGTCACCCTTTCATAATGATACACGAATCTACACAGTCAAAAATTTGTAGGCCCAAACCTCCTTTCTAGGAGAGGTTAAGAGGAGGTTTAGGAGAGGTTTTGTAGATGCTTAGGAGGGTTTTAGGAGAGAATCAGGAGAGGTTTAGGTGCGGCTTAGGAGAGATTTAGGAGAGTTTTTGGAGAGGTTTCGGAGAGGTTTAGGAGAGGTTAAGGAGAGGTTTAGGAGAGGTTTAGGAGAAGTTTTGGAGAGGTTTGGGAGAAGCTTAGGAGAGGTTTAGGAGAGGTTTAGTAGAGGTTTAGGAGAGCTTTGTCCAGCAGTGGACTGTTAACGTAATTTGTTTTCATATACTTCTTTCTTCTTTTTCTTCGGGTGCCTTTTCAATACTGAAGGTTAGCCGTCAACTTCCTGCACTTTTCCTTGTCATTGGCCAGGCGGAACAGATTCTCAACGGAGGTGATACCGGTCCACTCCCTGATATTACGTAGCTACGATTAGGTACTTTAGTAGTACACATATGAAAAAATACGAAGACACCTAATCGGTCTTACATCTGCATGAAATCTATATAGCAAAAATACATATTAAATATGTGTATGCAACACTATCATGGTATTAGTAGGCCAAAACCTTCTTTCGTAGGAGAGGCTTTTGTATAATAGTGAACTGTTACTGATTTTGATGATAATGATGATAAATGTTGGGTTATTGGTATTATCATTTATTTAAATTTAATTATGTCTATTTTTTGGTGGTATCAATGGAAAGATACCAAATTGGTCTGATATCTGGTTAAGAATCTAATCAAGATCATTACTCTCGCCTATATCTTTTTAAAGTTTCAGAAAATAGTTTAATTAGTCGTACAATATTAGGTTTACAATTGTTTATCATACATATATTGATTAAAATGACAATTTTTAAAATACAGTAATGTAAAAGTCAAAATCACGATTATTGTCAAGCGAAGTTCTTGCAATACAATATAGATAATGTGGGAGAACCAGGTTCGGGATGAATGGGCCGGCTGGAACGGAGTTATACCACGGCCTCACAGAAAACAGGCGTAAAACAGCGTTTGCGCCCACACCCCAACTTCTCCTCCACCCCCAAAGGCCGGCAACGCACTTGTGACGCCTTTGGTGTTACTTCTGGTGTCCATGGGCGGCGGTAATCGCTAACCATCAGACGATAGGTACGACGTTTGCTCATATTACATAAAAAAATTCTAAAGAATATACAAAAACTCGCTACGCCCGGGACAAACGACAATACTTTTAACGCGATTTAAGCCGCTGGAGACAGCCTGTATTTTCTAATTATACAAAAAATAAAGCATAAAATACTACCTATATTAAAATATATTGTAACGAGGCTAAGCCTTTTAGGTACGCACACATATATTAATATTTTTTGTGTCTCATTATATTTAAATACCAGCTGTGCTTCATGGGTTTGGTTGCTTTTGAATTGGATATTGTTTCCTATTTCCTTGGTTTTAATTTTCTTCAAAGAAGTAGCCTAAATTACTCCTTATAACATCAGCTGCTAATCAAATTGCCGTCAACAGTTAAAATATAATTCAAAGTTGCTGAGTAGTCAATTGTGAGAATTTCATTCTTAAATCTGCAAATTATAAGTGAAGGATTAAGTGATGAAACTAAATAAATAACTATTTAAATCTCGAAATAACAGTATGATATCAAAATTGTAAAAGTCGCCTTTAAATATACATACGAATTACAAACAAATCTCTAAAGCTCTTATTTGCAGGTACAATAATCGAAATAAGACCCTATCAGTGACTAAAACAGTTATAAGTAGTGTTTTTGGCTAGTATAATAATGTAGATTCAGGGCAAAAAAAACTTATCATAGTTTTTGTAGTGATACGCTTTGATTTTATAAAAGTAAAAAAGTAATTTTTTTAAATATAATAATAATCTTTATTGACCATCTAGTTGATACATAATTATGTTTTGGTGTTATCCGCACTAGGCTTGACCTGTATTATGGCTAGGTGTTGTACGATTTACAATCGGACCTTGTGTATACAGACAGTAGGAAAACATAGATTAATTGATGTAAATACCGTAGTTATATATTTTATTTACAACATTTAGTAAAAAGCTTCTAATTTGTAATTAAAACAGACACTTCATTTTGAATTATTTTTATGGATAAACATATACTGTCAGATAACGAAGTATTTAAACAAAAGTACGCGCCGTACTTTTAATGAAGATTAAGCGGAGCTTTGACTCGGTATTTCGAATGGCATTTGTTTAATGAAGTCACGGCCTGCACGTGGTTTTACGTGTATTTGTTAATGTGTGATATAATTACTCCGTTATTTTAGTAGGCTGTTCACCTTTTATCTTTTATTCAACTTTTAAGAGTAAATCTAAATACTAGAGATGTTTGATATGGGAATTTTAACAATTATGATCTTTTATTTAAATTTCAAATGTAATTTTATATAATAGAGATTGCGTGAAGGGCAAATTTCTGCCCTTTTGAATGTCTTGTTTGATCTCATCATATAACATAATTTGAATAAATGTACAATTTTTCGTATAATATATATATATATATATACGTACTTATAGTATACTGGTTTTATGTAAACGTTTTAATGTAATACTAGCTGAACCCTACAGTGTTATCCACGGTACAATAAACGTAGCACAAAGCTAGTCTTAAAAAATATCCTAAGTCACTCCTTATATTAGTAAAAATCACGTCAAACAAAACATTTAAAAAAAAATCTGATGTTAGTATTGCATACACTTTCATTTGTATTCAGTGAACGCTGCTAATTTGAAATTATAAACAGGCACTTCAATTTAATTCATGGTTATAGATTTAATTAAGCAAATATTCTTTAAAAATAAAATACTTTGGTGCACCATATTTAAGTTTTCATTAAATATAATCATTATCAGAATAGTATATTCACATAAAACTGTGAACCCTTTCAACGTGAAAAAGACAATAAATAAAGATATATTAATAAAAATGTTAAGTGACATTATAATGTTAATCGAACCGTTGACGTAGGCGGCGTAGCCTTCGTAAGGTCTACATTGTAGGGGCTTGTAGCCGGTTACGCTACGTCACTCGAGAACTGATTTCTTTTGTTTTTGTATTTTTATACATGGTATTGGCATTTGTTAGCAAAAAAGGGTTACGTTATATACAGGTGTGCTTTCTTATTTATGAATAAATCGAGTGAAAATAAAATAAACAGCCTTCTGCAAAAGGTTTTCACTCCTTATCAATAAAACATTTTTTTTCTATCTTTTTGATCAAATATGTAACATTAGGGGACCCCATGTATCGAGTTTCTCATTTGGTAAGTGACTTGGTAGCCAAAAGAATGAAGTTAAGTGGACACTGGTCGTCAGCAATGAGTAAATGCGTAGCTGTACTCGCTCACCCACTTGCTCATTTAACTTTCATAGAGATAAGATTGAGTACCGAGAATCCATACCCATTATATCGGTGTACTGTTGTCAAAGGGACCTGCTATCCCGGTAATAAATAACGTTGTTACCTATCAACGATGTAACAACAGCTGATAATCGTTATTGTACTGTTTTATTTGTAGCAATTCATCGGCAAGATTTATTAGTTATTATAGCCTATTACAAGACATCGTAAACAACCATATGTATTATAACAATAACATTAACAATAGCACCATAGTGATAAACTGTTAACGTGTTATAATGATAAATTCAATTCAATTCAAATAAATTCAATTCAATTCAAAATCGTTTATTCAATTAAGACACTACATGACATTCACGAACGTTAAATTGAAGCTACAGATAAAAATTATAGATCGACACAAATAGACGCCACAGATGTTCTGTATTGTCAAGGAGAAATAAATTTTTCGTGACCCTTTGTTAAATGTTAATCTTTACTGGTAAGTGCTTATGAAATTGTTCAATCGTAAAAATATGTAAGTTACTAAAACAATCACTGCAATAAGACAGGAAACTTAAAGCAAACCATAAACTAACACATTCCAGAGGGTTGTTATAGACCAACCCGTCTGACTGGTATAGTAAGCCAAAACTTTCCTTCTAAAGAGAAACCTATAACAATAATAAAACTTTATTATTTTATATATTACTCTCACAGGTAAGGTACAATTTAAGTTTCATGAGATCTAGGTACATACATAACAGTTTTTTAAAATTCCCTGGTGAGAGTTGGAGTCTATAAGCCTGTGTGTTGATAATATATATGAAGAAGCTGTTGATGAAAGATATTGTATAAATTTAACGATTTCAGTATGATATTTGGAACCATCGCGGTAGGATAGTTGACTTTTTAATATAGAGGCCTATTCAGGTTCTTTACTAGTCAGATATCTCCGAATTAAACTTATCACAGAATCTTAGTATGGGTATGGAATAAATAAAGACCCCCTTGCATTAACTTCATTTATTACTTTTTATGGAATAAGTGGCAAAATAGTCGACGAATAACCGAATGATAAACGGTTACCGCCATCCATAAACACCCGTAACGCAAGAGGCGTCACAAGTGCGTTGCCGGCCTTTGCTCAAACCCCTCCCAGTTGGGGTATGATCATCCTCACTCACTCGATGAAGCACAGCGCAAGCGCTGTCTCACACTGGTTTTTTGTGAGGCCGTGATATCACTCCGGTCGGATTGGCGCATTTATGGCGAAGCGTGGCTCTCCTACGGTATGTATGTATTAAGATAAATAGTATTTTCGACATGGCTGTGGTCTGAAAATATTGAAAACATATTAATATATCAATATTGCAACATGTTTAATTAGTTACAGCGTATATAAAATCATCCAAGGGAAACAGTAAAATATCTGATTAAGTAAGAGACACTTTACACATTGGTTACTTTCTTTAAAATCTCAGTTTAAAAACAACTTTATATCTTAAATTTAAAGTTGAGTCGAACCGAACCGAATTTTTCCTTGTGAATATTCTACTTAACCACAAATTAGGCTCAAATTATATTTATCATACAAATATTATACTAAGAAATAATAGAAACATATAAAATAAAAAAAAAGTGTTAACTTAAAAAAATCTAAAAAGCAATGTAAATCATAATATCCCAAAAGGTGTTAGAGAGTGTCTACTTTTCTAAGTTTAAAAGTGTCGGTTATTTAATAAAAAGGTCAAACCCCCGGGGTGCACCCTTGTTAGTTCTTCAAAAGGCTTAAACACGATCGCCGAGAGTATCTACTCCTGTAATACCATAATAACTCTTAAATTTAAATATAATATTCCCTGATGAGGAATAAAATTTTAATCAATTTTGACTGACTTCAAAGACTTGCAATAATTCAATATTTATCAATCAGAATATTAGACCAATAACAAATATTTTTTTATCTGTGGCACAATGACAAGCTCTCGTGTTATTTTTAATTGTCAACAGATAATTTCCGTTGTCATTATTGTCAAACTTGATTTAAGTCTAGAGAACGTTTTTTTTGTTTTCACGAAAGATGTTCCCCATTTTATCTCATCCACATTTTTATATTTTTTATCATTATTTTCATCACGACGAAGACTTGAAGACTCGAAGACTTAACATGTCTTCAACATTGGCAGAAATAGCTGATTATCTGGTCACCATTTTATCAAAAGAAGTAGAAGAAGTCTAGAGAACTATTATGATTTTTTTCTTATTAATAGCAGACCTAAACTTATGTATCCAACAGTATAAACAATTATTAATATAATTCTAGTGGTTCGTTTATACGCCCGCCACGTCTCGACAACCCTCCACATACACACACAAGCGGGTAAACGTGCTATTTGGCTTGTGCCGAGTCAGTGTCGGATTTTTATCTATCTATCTCATCTATATTTGTATCTAACTAATACCTTAAAAAAATCGTATAACCTATAAATATAATCTGAATCTCGGAAACGGGTCCTACGATTTTCATGAACTTTTGTGCACAGGATATAGCTAGGATATATTTTTATGAAATTTACCAAAAAAAAGATATAAAAAAAATATTTTGTGTTCATTTAAACTAAATATAAATAATTCTATCAACTATGATCTCACCATTGTTCTTTTTTATATCGGTGGATCAAACAAATATAACCATTTGAGTCAGATAAAAAATTATTATTATGTAAGGGAATTAAAACTATTCACATATTTTTGCAGCATTATTACAATTAACATTATAAAGTAAGTTAGTTTCTTAGCATTCACGCAAAAACTACTAAACCGATCATCATGAAACACTCTTTTTACTAAATGTGAGCAAAGCCACGGGTAAAACCAAGTTTTAATTAATTAGGTTTGAGTTACAAACTTCTTTATATATACAATTAAAACTCTGATAGGCAATTCACGTGAAAAATATACGTGGTGGAGTTTCTAACAAATATTCGACGCTAAACCCGGTTCATACCACAGCTGGGACCTAAAATTACAACGCAAATTGTAATTTTCTTTTTCGAAAGCAGCCGAGTATATTGTAAGAATTATAATATCAACTACTGACTCTTAATTGACGGGAGCTTCATTGGCCAATGAAAATGCAACATCATCAACCACGACCACTTTATTTAGAGTAAACGCCCAAGAAGAAAAGAGACCTTCTACCTTCAAACAAGCAATTCTTGTATATATATATATATATATACATATAAAATCCTGAATCTCGGCAACGACTCCAACAATAAAATTTAAAATGATTTTGGGGGAGAAAGTTATGCTTGCCAAGAAGGCGGCGGAGTGGGACCGGGAGAGGTTTAGAACGCTCCCGGCCCGCCAGCCCCAGAACGGGCCAGGTACCGCAAATGACTTGGGCGCCGGAGATTACAAAATGATCTCCGTCCTCCATAAGTGCAAGCCTGGGGGTGACAGATGTAGCCATCTGTCGCCCTAGCAGAAGCAGGCTCGAGTAGAGGGTGTGCGCACTTCGCAGCTCTCGCGCCCACCTTTTGGGGCAGCAACGGAAATATCGGGGCTTCCACACAGGAGGGACTATCTAGAAACCGTGGGTGGCCCGGGGTACGTTGGGATTCCAGGATTTTACCCGCGATTGAGTGCGGTTTTAATCGGTTCGAGCCCGACATGTCACCAGGAAGTGGTATCCGAGAGGATTGTCGCACGGGAAAAAAGGGGATTTTGGGGGCGATAAATACATACAATCACGCCTTTTTCCCAGTGAGGTAGGGAGAGACAATTGATCTCCATACCTCATTGGCTTCGTCCATGTCCATTAATCACTGCATGCATGCTCGTCGGTTCCTAGTGCTCTTCACATTACCCCTTTTCAGAATGTCACCAAATGTTCGCCGTGGACGACTTCTTCCGATATTTCCAAACATTTTCGCTCTATAAATTCCATTCGTGAGTTTTCTATCATCCATCCTCTCTAAATGGCTAAACCATCGAAGCATGCCTTTTGAAATTCTTGTCACTAGGTCTTCCTTCAATTCGAGGGCGATGAAATCTAAATATAATCATCAAAATAAATACACTAAAGGAATAGATCTAATACGAAATTTACGCAAGGAAAACCGTGGTAACAAGTTAGTTTTATTTTATAAATGGTTTTTCTAATCATTTTATTCATTTCAAGTATTTGAAATGCTAGTTTGATAGCAAAAATTTACATAAATAAAAACTTGTAATAAATATTTTATGAGCAACATTCACCATTATTACTCTAACCATTACTCTAAACATTACTAAAGCTTTACACTTTTCTAAAAATGAGTGTTTAAAACCGCCATATGGTAATGTGAAAAAAATATTTTCATCAGTTACACCATTCACGTGCATTGTCATCTGAGAACAATGCCGACCATTTCAGTAAAGGCAGTAAAATTGTTCATTCAATCCTTCTTTACCAGCCCTGCGTAGTCGTGAAAGCTTTCAACTGGACGACATTATGGAAAGCCTCATGATGATTGGACAGAGCATAGAGATATTCCCCTTATGTATATATGAAGATCCATATCCTGAAAGAGACTTTCTCTGTCTGTTTTATTACGATTTCAAGGCTGAACTACTTAATGGCATTGAAATTAGGCATAGAGATAATTTGATTCTTGATGTAAAACACAGGCTACTTATATATCGCGATAAGTTACGTTCACGCGGGCGGACCCAGTACAAAGGAAAGTAAGGTCTATAGTAACATCATCGTTTACTCTATTTTGTAATACATAAATAAACGTTTATCAGGAGCCTAGAGAGTGGGTGAGAAAGAGTCTTCAATTTTCTCAAAATCATAGACTTTCAAACTAAATGTGAATGTGAGAATTTACAGCGCTTTAAATCTGGCTTTAAGTGAGAAATGTATCATTCGGAAAATGCATATAATCTTGTTTATAAAAAACAGCTCCAACCACGTGTCCTGTCTAGAGAACTATTTAATTTATTCTCTTTGTTTTCCGAGCCATTTCTGCACTTAGCATCTTGATTAGGCTATTATGTGGATTTGTCATTTTCTTACCACAACCTTCCCAGATTATCCCAGATGTACAGCAGCTTTTTCAAGTATTTCAAAGTTTTTCAAGATTGGAAGATGTCTGTCTGTTGGTCTGCCACACTTCTACATTCTTAGAGAACGGCTTTTTGTTACGCCTATAATAAATAGATGCTTGTTTAGGGGACAATATCCAGACAAAATACCTGTGCTCTTCCTGAGATCATCCCTTTTCAGTCTAATCAGGTTGTGAGCTAGTATTTTTAATGTTAGCGGATCAACACTTTTTTTTGCCTGCACTCTTTGTTATTTTTTAATTCAATTTAATGTTTCTATTTAGTATTGGCATGCAGCCATATTTTATTTGGGTTTGAGAACTATATTATCTTCATCATTATCAGCCTATCACTGTCCATTGCTGGATATAGGCCTCTCCAATTACACGCCACTTAGTTCGATCCTTGACTTCTCGCATCCAGCTCCTGCCAGCCGTCTTGCGCAAATCAACACTCCACCTGTCCAGGGGACGTCCTACACTACGTTTTCTAGACGCGGTCTCCACTCAAGAAACCGTTTGCCCCAACAGTTATCGGTTCTATGGCTAATATAGCCAGCCCACTGCCACGTCAGCTTGCTAATCCTGTGGGATATGTCGATGAGTATCGAAAACTATATAAATATGCAGAAAATAAACTTAGAGAACTCACATAAACCATTACGAATTACAGACATGTTGAGATCTCAAACCTTATCGATATTTACTCAGTAAAAAATTATTTTAAAAATAAACTGATAATTTTTCAAACATACCTTGTTATATGAAACTTTTAAACGCACCACTGGAGCTTGCTTTAAACGATTTCAACCAAAAATTTGAAATTACTTTGGTTTTATTGAACATAAAATTCATAAATGCACAAAATGCTCGATGCTCGAGTTTCAACAAGACCGTAGTTCAGAGCTACATAGATTTTAACAATACTAAAAGCAACTGCGCACGGAAAACATGAAAAAGCATAGCTTAATATACCTTAGTTAATTGACAAGGTTAAAAAAATGGATTGTTTTGAAAGCAGATTTTGATTATCACGGTGATTTAAAATTAAAGAAAGACTAAAAGTTAAGTGGACCAAACTTCAACGCATTAGTGGAAACCACATTCAAATCAGTTAAGCCGTATCTGAGATTAGCTTGCACAAACGTACAGCAAACATTTTTTTTTCAATCAATATTTTGGTTTAGAGGCGCTCATAGCCCAGTTGCACTCGGTGATTAGAAACAATCATCGAGGGTAAGCAACGATGGCGCGGTCAGTACCTGGATGGGTGACCTCTGGTGGCATGTTACCATGAGCGTCTCGGTGATTCGGAGGTCACGTTAAGCAGTCGGTCCCGGTTGTTATCATACGATAACAGTCGTGAAGCTTAGTTGGAGGCCTTCGGGCGGCTTAAAAACATCCAACGGCAAGATTTACGTAGCCACAACGTATTCTTGCCAGTCCCCAACCCGCACTTGGCCAGCGTGGGGACGTATGGCCTTAACCCTCTCCTGAGAGGAGACCCGAGCCCAGCAGTGGGACATTATGGGTTGTTGTTTGTTTGTTTGTTTGTTTATTTTGGTTTATACTGCACTCATAAGCCCTAATAATATAGTTTTTCCTATATATCTTCCATGTTGAGACAGCGACTAGTTACGATTTGAATCTATCGAATGAGGGCCTGAACGAATATAACATTTTCATGTCATGTCCTTGCGTGTACGATTGCCATGGTGTTTTTATGTGATAGGTATGTACCAAAACACTACTTTAGATTAAAAGGTTTTTCCGTGCTTCAATTTTTCCCATTAATATTGCATTAATCGATGCTGATGCACTTAAATACATTAATAACAGGTGAGGCATGTGGGTAACGGTACTGATTCAAATAATGTGTCATGTGAACAACAAATAAATGGATTAAGTTGAGGTCAGTGCAGTTTTATAATCCTTTACCTACACCCATGCTATAATACTCTAGAAAAATGTCTAAAACAGCTAGCTTATTGCTAACATTTAAACATCTTGTGTCATAGTAACCCTCGGCTACTGCTATCCGATACAACTTGAGGTTTTTTTGTATCTAAAGTCCGGTTTCTAAATCTTAAGAAAAATATTACTTAAATCATCCCTGAAGAAAGATGCAAAGGTCAATGAATGAATGTAGTTCACACTCACGTTTCAATGATTCAAAATACCCATTACTTTCTCGTGATTATTATTTCCTTTGTATATCTTCGTCAATTGTGAAGTAAGACTAATGATTATTTTGCCCTGGTTCCATTTTAATTAGGAAAATAGCGCCTTTGAGGGTATAAACCATTCTTTGCTGTACCACATGACAAGCTTTACATAGTAGTTCAGAAGAGATTCAACGTGAAATAATTGCATTGCGGCTAAGCCGGTTCATATTCATCCTAAATTATCAGTATTAATCTATATTGAGAATAAAAAGCATTAATATGAAAACACACAACACACAATCACAACAACCCATAATGTCCCACTGCTGGGCTCGGGTCTCCTCTCAGGAGAGGGTTAAGGCCATACATCCCCACGCTGGCCAAGTGCGAGTTGGGGACTGGCAAGAATACGTTGTGGCTACGTAAATCTTGCCGTTGGATGTTTTTAAGCCGCCCGAAGGCCTCCAACTAAGCTTCACGACTGTTATCGTATGATAACAACCGGGACCGACTGCTTATATGCGATATGAAAACATTTTTGTTTAAAGTTTAAATAAATATCTACAAATAATTGATAATAATAATTTGAAAACGTTTAAACTTCAAATGCAAACAGTTTCAATGGAATATTCAATAGGCTTTAATTAACTTTGACATCTTAAAATTATAATGTAAAATATTTCACCGTTTGATTCTACACTAAGTTGAGCCTAAACTGCGATAACCAGACTACTGGTAAACACAAATATTACTCTCTTCATTATTCAATGATATAATTTACACAGAAATTGAGAATGATTTGTCGTCAATTATCATTAACCCCAGGCACCTAAAATTATATCTGTATTGTATGGGTTGTACAATACAGATATAAAATATATAAAATGATACAAAACTAAAACATTACAATTTGTTACAAAATAGTAGTCTGGTATCGCACGTGTACGGTACTAAAACGATTTACTACACACAGTAAATGTATTTTGGAACTGTTTTTACACCTTTATTATGTACTAGATTACGAACGCGGCTCCGCCTGCGTTTGAAATTAAAATTGATTGCCGATTGATATGAAACAAACAATAAATGTTAATTGGAATAACCTGCAGTAAAACCCGCATTTTAGTCGCTTAAGACGTTTCAGAAATTAGTTTGCACAAATGTACAAACATACATACAGAAATTCTAAAAATCATTGTATGTATCTATTGCGTTCATAAAACTTCCCTATAATGGTTTTGATTATATATCCTTTTTGTACAGACAATGAATAGTTACGTTTTATTATGGGTATTGATCTATATGTACTGATAATACTAAAAATGAGCCTTTTGAATCAATGAGCCTAAAAATGAGGGTTCGATTCCCGGATCGGCCCAAATATTTACATGATCTGCAAATATTTGTTTCGCAGTTTGGGTGTTTTTTATATTTACAAAATTATGTAAATAACATAACCAGAAGTACCATAAAATAGTCTAGTACCCATTACATAAGCTCTGTTTAACTTGGCACCAGATGGCGTTGTATATAAGATGTCCGAAATATTTATTTATTTATTGGTTTTGCAACAGGTTAAAAGAAGAACGTAAAAGTCACTAATTGAACTTTAGCAGGAACACAGTTAAGAGTTAAATAAGTTGAGAGAGTGAACAATGCCGATTGAAAACAAAATGCTTTTACAATTTGAAAAGGGGCGACTGGCCTTTTTAGATTGTTGTTAATAAATCTGCAATCTAATACCTTTAAACGAGCAATTCTTTTTTAAATGTAATCTAATCCTCGAAAACGGCTCCAACGATTATCATGACATAACTCTATCTAGTTTGGATTCTTTTTCTTATTTACCAAAACAAATGAATCAGTCTAGGAGGTTGATAAAAACAAATAAATATTACATATTTAATTTAATTTTATCTACAACATATACGCTTTACGTAATCATTCAAGGGAGAGCCATGCTTCGGTATGAATGTGTCGGCTCGGCTAGAAAACCGGTGTGAAACAGCGCTTGCGTTGTGTCTCACCGAGTGAGTGAGGATACTAGAGGCCCATTCCCCAATCCTTTCCCCTCCCTATCCTCCAAAGGCCGATAACGCACTTGCGACATCTCTGGTGCTGCGGATGTGTTGGGCGGTAATCGTTTTCCATGAAGCAATATGTCTGCTCGTCTGCCCTATATTCCATAAGAAAAATGGAATTGTAAATGTATTGGTACAAATCATTATGTACACACGACTATTTTGTTGAGTTTCTCTTGGCAGGCATTGCAACACAACATCACGACTTCTCTTAAATAAAATATGAAGTTTACAGATTCACTATTCAGATTATCTGCAACGATTTGCAGTAATGTTTCCGAAATTTCTAGCAACATCAATGCCTATGTATTTTACAGGAAATTGAGATCGGAACTTTGTTCAAACATTCATGATCACTTAAATTGTATTTTTTGCGTGTAAATATAAATGTAAATATTAATAGGTGTATCCTTCTGGTTATGTTACTTAATCATTTTGTTGACGCACATTTACATAAATATTTTATTTAAAAGGCAATTCCCCTGTTTAGAATATACATTCTGTGTCGCGGCAAACTTTACATACACACATGAAACGTACACAAAGAATACCTAGACTCAGCAAAATAATTTGTGAATCATACAAAGTATTGTCCCATGTAGGATATGAACTCTCAACATTTGGCACAATAGAAAGCGGCGTGGCGACCATTTACGCCACTAGTACAGCCTTACAGTCAAACAAAATTTTACTTCCATACACCTAGTCTATGATTAAATGTATTTTATAAATAATAACAATAAATATTACGGACATCTAACACACTACGCTCATACAGAAAAACAGATCATACAAACATTTAGTTAAACCCGGGAATCAAACCCGAGACTTCAAGTACAGCAATCGGATACGCTACCACTGCGCCACCGAAGCAGTCTTTAGTAGTCAAATATGTTGTTGTCATATATCGATTCTTAGAGATAATTGAAGTCGCTACTGCAATGAAGAATTACCTGGAACAAAAGAAAAGGAAAACAGTAAGTTATAATTTGATTGATTTAATAATTTAAAATATTATAGTAGTAGTAACAAGTAAAACTAAACAAGAATTATGTGAAAAGTGCACACATTGATTCTGTTTTCGCGATAATGGTAATGTTATACTCATAGAATTGCTTCCAGTATAACAATAGTACATAAATTCCCTTCTAGATGTTGCTAGTTCTAAATAATTTCCTTCTGCGTGCAATCCTAAGATTGATTCCTAAGAACCGCCTACATCTACTTCTTCATCCTACTATCGTCCATTGCTGAATGAAGGTCTCCCCAAATAGCAACAAACATTCCGATCTTAGGTAATCCGCATCCTTCCACTACCAACCATTTTTTACCTATTTAAGAACCGCCTAACTACAATATTTTCTTTAACACAATAGTTTTTGGTATAGAGAAAAGTTGTATGGTAGCTTTCATGATTTATGAACCAATTTAATTTTTTATTACTAAGGAAATATTTTAAGTTTGGTCCCAATCAAATTGCCAACAACACGTGCCGGCCTTGGAAGTCACCGCTTTAAAGTGGAAGACATACGTTCTCGTACTCATCGCTTCGGTGCTTCCTTCCTGTGCCGAGCGGTCAAAACCTGGAACTCACTACAATCGCACGTGTTTCCTTCCCACTATGATCCCGGGTCCTTTAAGTGGGGCGTGAAAAAGCATCTCACCAGGCCGCCATAGTGTGGGTCACCATGCTGCATTGTTCTTTTTCGCATTAAGAATGGTAACCACCACTCTTGGATTCTGCTCATGCTTTCCATCAGGCAGGGCAGAGTTATTTTGGCAGCTTACATATAAAACTTATTGAAAAAATCTACAATAGGTGAAAATCAAAAAAAGTGAAAAACAGTTTATTAAAGCCTACCATAGCCAGCTTATGATAGGTTTAAATAAAATAGATAGATAGACCTTAAAATAAATAAAGAAGTATTTCGGACATCTTACATAAAACGCCGTCTAGTCTCAATCTAAGCAGGGCTTATATAATGGGTACTAGACAACTGATATAAAATGCATATATACTTTTTTTTATAAATAGATATATATTTTACATAGAAATTGCTGATAGGGTTTAGAAGTGTCCTGTTGACCTTTGCAATGCAAATAGGACGTGATTGGAAGCACCCTCTCAGCAGCCATCAATTCGAGAGGGTAGCGTTACAGATTACTGATTAATGTACAACGCTATATACATATTTAAATACATTTATCAATTAGGGATGCTTAGTTATTTTGGGTTGCTTAGTTATAATTATATAGTGACTAGCTGAGCCGGCAAACTTCGTACCGCCCTATTCATTTTCGTGAAAATTTTCTGAATTACCGAAAAACTTATTTTAGCAAGCCCGCAACTAACTTTCCGCAGGGATATTATTATCATGCAGCACGTATATTCGCTTTCACGTACGGATATTGTAGAACATAAATCTACAAATTTCGAGATATCCATTGAAAAGTAGGCAGTGAACCAGGGCGTGTTGGTAAAATAACGTTTATATGTTTTAATAAATTAATAGATAATGTATATGACGTAAGTAATTACTAAGAAAGGTGTTTTCGAAATGCGACGATAAAAATATACCCTTCTGCGTGTGGCTAGTATTTTATATGATGAAACATAAAATCCAGTTTATAAATAATAGTATTTGTAAATGTAGTCGAAGATAAGCGGGTGGTTTACGCCCAATGAAGTGGGCACGGGTCTGCTAATGTGTTAATATAATAACCTCCTTTCTTAGGAGAGTTCCATGTCTGACAGTGACCTGTTAATAAGTATTAATCATCATCAACCCCTTTGTCAGTTAGACAATTATTTAGTATTACCCATCGGTAATACAAAATAATTGTCTATAGATCCTGGATTTCGTTTATGGTAGCTAGTAGCTAGCTCCATACCAAATTTTACGAACATTGGTTCAAACGTTTGAGTTTGAAGTAGTTAAATATATACAAACATAAACACTCAAAAAGTTCTGCCTTTTTACCCGACTGCGAAAGAAGGAGTGTTATGTTTTTATGCGTATTTCTTTGTCACGCCTTAGAGCTTAAACGGCTCGTCGTATTTTAATGTGAGTGGTGTTAATAAATTCGTTTTAGTCGTGAGAGAGACACTGGGTACAAAAAAATTAAAAAATAAAAATAAAATTAAGGATTTCCGAACCAAAAAATAAGCCATGCCGTGGGAGAGCCACGCTTCGGCATGAATGGGCCGGCTCGACCGGAGTGATACCACGGCCTCACAGAAAACCGGTGTGAAACAGCGCTTACGCTGTGTTTCATCGAGTGAGTGAGGATACCGGAGGCCCATACCCCAATCCAACGCCCCCTATCCCCATC
>PKRV01000612.1:622635-777907 GCA_003709505.1 Hyphantria cunea
AAAAAAAAAAAAAACAAAAAAAAAAAAGCTTAAAATATTGTTGTCAAAATGCATAGAGTGTAATTGCGAATACATATATTATTTATGTGTTTTATATATGATATTGACGCAGTCAGTCTGGTTTTATTTTTTTAATAATTCATTTTTTGTTAAAATAATATTATAGTAATGTGATTTACCATTTGATTATGCAAACTTAACCTCTTACTATTGAGACCCTTAAAAACTATTATGATTTAATCAACTGTAAAAAAAGCCTTATGGGTAACTTAATAGAATGGACAATTCAGTGAAGCCTCCCATCTGGTCGAACTCAATAGCGAAGTGGTCCGATATCGAAGTTAAGTGACCCCTGAAATGTCATTGCACCTATATCTACATATACGTTATATAAATACGGTATTGTTGTGGCTTTGCTTTGTAGTGGATGCTCGTGAAGTGTTTTCCGGTAGATACTGGACATATATGGCTTATATAAAGGGTTTAACTAGATTACTGATGGAATAGTCTTCACACTACCTAACCTCGAAATGTATATTTGGTAGAAGACCGGAGTCTTTTAAATTCGACATTGCTTGCTAACAAATAAATAAAATTTAAGTGTCCGTTTGTGTTTCAAATTAACAGCTTTCCACTAAATATGAAACTATATACCGTACTTACATCAAAAACGGATTTCTTAATATTTTTGTCTTCCTGTCCGTTTATTTCTGCGGCTAATCCCAGAAAGGCTTAACTGATTTTGACAGGACTTTCACTGGCAGATAGCTGATGATATAAGAAGTAACTTAGGCTACATATTTTAGATTAACCTCACCTCGCATTACCCGCGGTCTTTGTTGTACAGCTAGTGAAAATAAAATACTAAACATAAGTTTAAAGTGCGTGTTTTCTATGTATAATATGTATATGTTTACAAAAAAGCATATATAATAATAATAATAAATAATAATAAATATTTCGGACATCTAACACACAACGCCATCTAGTCCCAAACTGAGCAGAGCTTGTACTTTTTTTTGTAAATACACACATATTATACATAGAAAACATCCAAACTCCGAAACAAATATTTGTAGATCACACAAACATTTGGTCCGACCCAGGATTCGAACCCGAGACCTCATGGACAGCAGTCGCGTACGCTACCACTGCGCCACCGAGGCAGTTATGCAGCATATATGTATTTATATCAGTTATCTATTACCCATAACACAAGCTTTGCTTAGCTTGGGACTTGATGACGTCTTGTGAAAAAAAGCCAACAATGTTAATGTAAGTAAACTATTATTACAGCAGATTAGACTCTTGTCTCATTAAGTCGTTAGTGAACCTTGGTACTGAGTCGTGATGAAACAGTTATTTGATTAGATGAAAAGGAACAAGATAATAGATTTTCTGTGAAACTATGGCCTTAATTCACTTTAGTCAACCCGTATGTGTAATATGAATCTTTTCCCACAAAAATATGATACAAATGTCTATTTCATATCAAATACGTTATGTTTCTTCTTTGTTTTTCATTATTTTAATTTTTGGTTCTAATTTTTGTTTGAGATGTTACTCTCCATTTGTAAGTTTTTAATAATTACCTTCACTTGTAATGATACGATTTTCTTAATTTATATTTGACGCAATGTCGTTACCTTCTGAGAGAGCCCTGGTATACATACACAATTAAATCTTAACATAGGTGCCAGGGTTCAACTACACTTGTGCTCCGAATATTTTTTTGTTTGTATAATGTTTTATTTTTGTATGTATAACTTTAAGTTTTGGTTATCTGGTTTTAAAAACCAGATAACCAAAACTTAAAGACCCAGGATTCGAACCCGAGACCTCATGGACAGCAGTCGCGTACGCTACCACTGCGCCACCGAGGCAGTTATGCAGCATATATGTAATAATAAACCCATTTAAAACCTACAGAAACATTTTTAAAAACGAAGTTGCTTAACGAAGTACATTCACAAAGCATATCATTGTACATCAAACAACAAACGAGCCGATGTTGTTTGGAACATGTTCCAATGTTAACACCGCGGTTATTGTTCCAATATTCCTGGTTTGTTTTAAAATGAGACGGTTTCGTTTGATTAGATAGGTTTTACTATTACAATACTGTTTAAAAGTAGATATAGAAACTGAATAAATCAACGATGAGTGTAAAATAAGTTAATTTGGAATGTTGTAAAATACTTTACTTTCATAGGTAAATTAAAGCAAATTATAAGAAACATAATTATTCAAACAACATTCTCCTTGTCTATTTTGGCCACGGCGGCCATTGTCAACGGAGACCAGCCTACTACGCAGGAGATATTATAGTGCATAAGTGGATGCACAAACACAGGCGCACTCTCTGTTCACCTCATAATCCGACGGGTCGGTTATCTGACATAAGAAACAAATTTGTATTATTTATGGTATTAATGATTTCTTTTTTTTTCATTTAGGAGCTCCAAAGATGAGTTATACAATATAGATTTAAGGACTGGTACGTGTTCCCGACATGATTATTGCTGAAAAGCAATGAATCATTTTTAAAATAACCACTAACAATAATAGGTTTGCTTACCTATTATTTAATGGCAATATTACTCGCGCCATTGTTATTCTTTTTACAATACATACATTTTGACATTTAACTATAATGTTACATCTGGCCTTAATAATCATGCAAGTTTAATATGAACCTTTATCAAATAAAAACAAAGCCATATCCCCTCCCTGAATGTATCCCAGGTTTACACAGAAAGGTTAAAACACTGTATTATGTAGAACGGTTTTCATCCCATGCAAATGTACGGGTGTTATTATACTGGAGTGAGATTTAGATTATTTAAATGGATAGTAATAAGATTATATCACACGAAAGGAAATGAAAATTTAGACAACTTATCCGGTCGTTCTGACCCTTTGTAATTTGATTTTCAAATGTAAAATAGTTACCTAAAAAACTGATACTCATATTTATAATACCCACGTGAAGTGAGTACCTCTCTCTTTCATGTCTCTATAAAATATAGGATTTTTTAATGGATGGGCCTGTCAAAGTGACTCTACTCAGCGTGTTGGAAAGCGTAAGCAGCCAAAGCAACAATTCAGCATGGCGACCTACACCATGGCGGCCTAGTGATGCGTCTACATCATTGGCCCTTCGAGCCGGCCCATTCGTACTGAAATCGGTTTGGCTCTACTACCTTTTGACATTAAGGTGATTATATCGTGACATATATGCATACTAGCTAACCCACGCAACTTCGTCTGCGTCTCTTTTCAATCATAATCGGCTCCTCTTAATCTAAGCGTAATGTTAACTACCTTATGATGTTAGTAATGAAATTATATTTAAATTATTCAAAAATACACTTTCTTTGATGAAACGTGTCTGTACAAAATTCGTACGAGCTTAATATTTTAGGACAAAACTGGCAGGCCCAAAAAGATTAATATATTTCCCCTTTTGTTTGATATCAAACCGCCCGATGGGAACAATGAATCATTCTCACCAAGGTTTCAAGCGACAGTCGGTGTACTAGAGTTGAATGGCAACTGTAAATGGAAACAAATAACTATTGTCCCAATTTTTGAGAAATTTCTTTAATGTAGTTGAATTTCTTCTTTGAACATTTCATTTTGTACTAGTTAGTAGTGTTGCCCGGGATTGTGTAGTCTATAATAAAAGCATTATTAGTCAGTAAAAGTCCCGTCAAAATCGTAAAACCTTTCTAGAGATTACCCAGTACAAGCAAGGAGACACAAATTTTTAAATATGGTTTTGTATGACTATTTTTTATAATATAGGGGGTAAACGAGTAGACGTATCGCCTGTAAGCGATTTCCCCCGCCCATGGACACCCGCAATACCAGGGGTGTCACAAGTGCGTTGCCGGCCTTTGGGGGATGGGGTGGGAGATGGGGAGAAGGGTAGGGGCAAAGGCCTCCGTTGTACTCACTAACTCGGTGAAACAGCCCAACCGCCGCCGCCAAAATTTCACACCGGTTTTCTGAAAGGCGGTGGTATCACTCCGGTCGAGCCGGCCCATACGTGACGAAGCGTGGCTCTCCTACGGTGCATCTTGTAGACACAAGTGTGTGCCATATGAGTACCCTGCACTAAGTAATTTAACTTCAAAAAGCATAATATGCCATATAAACATATTTTGTTTGATGTATGGAAAGTCGAATGAACGTTCGTCCGAATTAAAATTAATCTTTTATCACTAAACGCTTCTTCGAATAAAAACAAACAACAACCCATAATGTCCCACTGCTGGGCTCGGGTCTCCTCTCAGGAGAGGGTTAAGGCCATACGTCCCCACGCTGGCCAAGTGCGGGTTGGGGACTGGCAAGAATACGTTGTGGCTACGTTAATCTTGCCGTTGGATGTTTCCAAGCCGCCCGACGGCCTCCAACTAAGCTTCACGACTGTTATCGTATGATAACAACCGGGACCGACTGCTTAACGTGACCTCCGAATCACGGAGACGCTCAAGGTAACATGCCACTAGCGGTCACCCATCCAGGTACTGACCGCGCCATCGTTGCTTACCCTCGATGATTGTTTCTAATCATCGAGTGCAACCGGGCTATGAGCGCCTCTTCGAATAAACGATACATCGAATATTTAATAATCGTTGGACAATTCCTTTAAAAGAATTTTAGTTACTACTAGCTGAGTCTCGCGATGTTAACCACGGTTTGTTGTACCTTTACAAACGCGGGTAAAACCGCGAGGCAAAGATAATTTAAAGTAGCTTAAGTTATTCCTTATTACATCAGCCATCTGCCAGTGTAAATTCCGTCAAAATCGGTCCAACTGTTCCAGAGATTAGCCGGAACAAATAGACAGACAGATCGACAAAAGAAAGAATAAAAATAACGTTATTTTGGCATACTTGCCGTGTCCATACAAACGTAATATGTATATAGTAAAAAGCGGTTATATTAATATTAGAAACAGACACTCCAATTATTATTATTTATATAGATATGGTTCAATAATTGAAATAAAATTAGGTTTCCCTCAATATTTCATACATAATCAAATGAAAACACTTAAGATATCGTGTGTTTTTACTTTAGCTATAGCCGTAACTATAGCTGTACTTATAATTGAATACATTGTAAGTATCTACTAAAATGGCTGTACCTAATTATATGTTACAAACATCCCAATTATATTTAACGACATCAATGTTTCACTGTTACCAATAGCCACAAATTTCCCGAGTCCTCTTTAAGTAAGTACCTCCTGTGCCCAAAAGGGACGGGACCCTTTGCTCGAGTGATTAACTGTCCTTCGTGCGTGTTCAAATATTTCTTATTTTGGGAAGGTTAATTTTATTGTTGAGAACCTTAGTGTGCTTTTTCATAAAATATTTAATAAATAGAATACCTATCAACAATCTATATATCAATACAAATAAATACCAAATAAATACGATTGGAGTCTGCTTTTGCAATATTTAAATAACCGCCTTTTACAAAATGCGTTTGTATGTATACACGGTACATTACGTTTTTTGTTTGTTTTTCTGTCTGTTCTGGCTAAACTCTGAGACGGCAAGACCGATTTTGACTGGACTTTCACTGGATAGCTAATAGCTAATGATATACGAAGTAACTTAAGCCACTTTTTTTAGCCTGGCTTTCGCCGTTACCCGCAGTATTATTTTAGTAATTTATCAAAATCTGAGCCTAGTATTCAACTAGTTTTTTTTGTTAAAAATAACCATATCAGTATTTAATCCGCGTAAGAGAAAAACAGAGACTGGTGTGCAATCAGGGTGGTGGCAAAACTTGTCTGATATTTTGGCCTTTAGTTTAGTCTGAAGCTAGCTTAGTTGTGACTTCGATTCCAGGTAGAAATACGAATGATAATTTTATGAAGAAAAAGTTCATTTAGTTCTATGTCTGTAGGTCTTCGTCTACGTCTCTTTTCAATCATGTTTGGCACCTATTCGTTTATACGTGATGTTAATCATCCTACCTTGGGCACTCCAGCAAAACATACATTTAAACAAGTGATTTATTTAAAAGTATTTTAAAATACAAGTTTTATTACTTTATTTGTTTGTTTTATTATAACTTGTTTGTTTTATTAATAAAAAAAACTGTTAAACCCTTCCATTTGATACCTATATTGGGTGGATTGTTTAGAAATATGTCCGCCGCCATTTTGTTACGTCGGCTATTTTAGGTTAATATTAATAATGATTATAAATAACTGCATTGTCATCAGAACTAAAGACATATTTGAAATTTCAGCCCAATGGGAAATCGGGAAATGGTTCCAATTTAACTTACAAGATTTGATTACAGACAAACATGGGGACAGGTGAAACTAAAATAAATAAAAGAAAAAGCTTGTAAAAAACGAAAAGAACGGGAAGCTTGAACGATGGAAATGGGCTGGAAAGTGTCGGAGTTTATCGTGAGTAACAACATATTACAAGAATATCAAGGAAACATATTTATAATAGATATATAAACACGCTTCTATCAGAGAGCCAGAAGAAGAATATAATTCACAAATTAATAAGAACAATTACTTTGATACTAAATTGTCGTGGAAACGAAACACATGTCTAAGTATGCCATTACATGAGTTAAAGGTTGCGCATTAATTAAGTGTGGGTAATCCCTCGTAAGCAGGGTCTATAAAGCGATAGTTCGGTTTGACTTCCCTGTCAATCGCAATTACAGGAGTTTACCTTTGAATGTTTAGTGACTAAATGTAAGCATATTATAATCTTAGTAATGTTCCTTATTTTGAACAGACTTCGGAACAAGTAATAAATCATTGAAACAAGTAACGAATTATTTAAAATAAAAACCCGACTTTTTCAATATCTGCCATGTTTATCAAATTCATTGAAAAGATAGAAAGAATTGAAATGTTTTTTTTTTATTTTGACGTACCCGGTGTATATGTTACGACTAAAAGATTCTATTGACACCACTAATATAAAAATATGACAAGTAATTTAGGCTCTATGGCATGAAAAAGAAATATACATACATTCATACACTCGAAAAAAATAACCCTCCTTCTTTCGCAGTCGGGTAAAAAGTAAGATCTTTGTGTAGCCTTAGAACTACATCATTCTTGTGAACATTAATACGTCATTACAAAAAAAAGTAGCCTGCATCCCTTTTTTATAGAATAGGGGGCAAACGAGCAGACGCAACGCCAGAGGCGTGACAAGTTTGTTGCCGGCCTTTGGGGTATGGGGAGGTTGATGGGATAGCCTACTGATTTTAGGGTTTCTTTTATTATTACTAATCCGATAATAATTGAGAACTAATAATAATGATGTGCTGTGAGTCACAAGTGCATAGCAACCGTTTAATATTCCTCCCGTGCCCGTGCCCTCCTTTAATATTCCTGAAAAGTGCTTCACAAAGGTATTCAGTAAGGCCATGGTTGAACCGACCCATATATGCTGTAATATTGCATTTGCTACTTACGAAACTAAGGTCGTAATAGTTCTTGAACCATATAATGTCATTTCTTACAGCTCCAACTTAATTAAAACATTATTAAAGTTTTGTGAGGTATAATTGGAGGTTCAAGTGTACTCTGAAGAAGACAATTAAAAGTTTCTTCAATATTGAGGCGTGTTATGACACTGAGAATTCAAAGTTTGATGTAAATCTCTAGAGTTTTTGACAATAAAGTATTGTAGCACTCATAAAAGGAATGGTACAGAAATTTGAAGTTTAAATTAATCACGACAAAGTTTATTGTATCTAAATTATAATATTTAGGGGTCCAAGACAAAACGTTTTGATATTTATATATCTTCTATTGCAAATTTTGAGGATATTCGATCAGTTATGTACAGATTCAATTTTATACGTTACGATGTCTATAATGACACTGCCCACGTCACTGTGTGTTACAGTATATGTTAACTGTACATCATCATCATCATCATTATCAGCCTATCGCATTCCACTGCTGGACATAGGCCTCTTCAATTTCACGCCACTTAGTTCGATCTATGGCTTCTCGCATCCAGCTCCTGCCAGCCGTCCTGCGCAAATCATCGTCCACCTGGCCTGTGGACGTCCTACACTACGTTTGCCGAGACGCGGTCTCCACTCAAGAACTCGTTTACCCCAACGGTTATCGGTTCTTCGGCAAATATTGTGTGGGTCACCATGCTGCATTGTTCTTTTTCGCATTGAGGATGGTGATCACCACTCTTGGATTCTGCTCATGCTTTCCATCAGGCAGGGCAGTCATATTGGCAGCTTATACATAAAAAAAATGTTAACTGTACACTACACTAAAAATTTACTAGAGCTTCTTTGCAACAAAGAAGCAACTTCGCTTAATCCCGGAATAAGGAATAACATTTGGATTTGACCATTTAACCTTTTTTTGATCCCCCATAACAAATAGAAATAAAACAGCATAATAGCTTTCAGTTTAAAATAGATTCACCAAATCGGTAATCAAAAGTGTTAGTAAACTGAATCGATTAGATCACCATTAAAGTAATTGTAGCTTTATCAACTTTAGTAGATAAAGGGATATGGCAATGAACGTGGTGACATCATATCAGACCCCCTCACCGAATTGTATGGATGGTGCAACGAGGTATCGGTTGCTTCATTATAACAGAGTGTATAGTATAAGGATTCGATTACCAAATATAATAATAATATAAAAAATCAATTTACAACTTCAAAGTAAAATTATCTATAAAAATAACTACAGATAGCTTGGCAGTTGAATTTTGAATGCTCAATTTATTTTAATACCTTAAACTCTCGGTTATGTAACATTTTTGTTCCAAAACGTTGATTTTAAATTCACATCATATAATTGATTAAACGTTTTAGCGGATTGTACTTCTTCTACTATAGAGCATCACAATACGGAATAGTCATAGGCAAGCGTTCCTCTCTGTTAAATAATAAGTCAAAATGGGCCTACGCATGACACTGTTATGACACATAATTAGTTTATGTATGTGAGTTCGTATTGAGAGGTGATTGTTATTGTATGTGTGTCTTAAATGTGTATGTGAGAGGATTGCCCTCTCGCAAAAAATTACAGAGTGTTTTGTATCGAGAAAAGACACTATGCTACTTCCCTGCGATCCACCGGCCTGTGTTGCTTTATAAATAAATAAATATTTTGAACAATTAACACACAACGCCATCTAGTCCCAAACTAAGCAGAGCTTGTATTATGGGTACTAGACAACTGATATAAATATATAAATACTTTTTTTTTGTAAATACATAAACGTTATACATAGAAAACACCCAAACTCCGAAACAAATATTTGCAGATCATACAAACATTTGGTCCGACCCGGGAATCGAACCCGAGACCTCAAGCACAGCAGTCGCTTACGCTACCACTGCGCCATCGAGACAGTCATTTACCGAGACAGGTTTATGTCTTCTATATAAGAATTACGTTACCTAAATGTAATTTTGATGGTATAAATTGAAATCGTGTAGAATGGTGGTGGTGGTGAATACCACCAGATGATCTGCAATTCAAAAGTCACAAGTTTGTAGTCAGGCCTATCATCCCGGAGCTGGCTTTACAGCGGAGTATAGCTTTTCCTTCCTTCAGTTCAGAAAATAATGATGACCAGACGAATTTTTGTGATAGTGACTACTGTCTATACGATTGCTTAGCCTCGATGTGTAAAGCCAGTTATATTTGTTGCACAAAGATTTTTCTTACGTATAAATATTTATATCATAAACGATCATTCAATAACATAGTTTGAATGTATATGTATCACACCGCAGTGCGGCAAACCTACAATCATTGTATGCAGACCTGTTTGTTTCTCCGCCAAACAAACTTTCAGTATAGCCAATGCTTACAGTTCAGACAGCGGTAGTTTTGAAGGAAACGGTGAATAAACACAAGTCTGTGTTCTGAAACAATGGAACAGCAATATCCGACATAAATTGAGGTTTTGCTTGCGTGTGCGCTCGTATAGACCGTACAGACATGTTTGTGTAGACTCAGTATGTTTGTAGAGATAAGCTGATTTCAGCATGAACGGGCCAGCTTGACCGGTTCGCACAGAAAATCAAGGTAAAATGACAGCATTCGTGCTGTCGTGTTTCGTTGGTGAGAGCGAGACCAGAGACCCAATGATGCAGAAGCATCACTAGGGCGCCATGATATGGGTCACCACGCTGCATTGTTGCATTGTCTGCATTTGTAGTAACTATGGTGACTAACACGCTTGGATTCTGCTTTCCATCAGGCAGAGTAGAGCGGTTTTGGCAGGGCCAAACAAAAAAAAGGGTTACTGTTTTTGAAGTCAACTCAAGCTTTTGAATACTTCAACTTTTGAAGTATTATTGACCGTGGGTGATACTGTGTTATTTTTCAAGAACTTTATTCGTAGCATTTGTAAATTATAATAAGGAGTTCTTGTTTTCCCACGCAACAGAATCAAAACTATATAAAAAGAATAACGTACAATAGCATTAATACTAGAAATAAGAACAAACTTGTGACGCAAAATTCTAGGCTTCAGAAATTATTAGTTCAATTTCATACCTACATACTTACAATGAAATCTCAAAATGTTAGTCAGAGAAAATTTCAAACTTCAGTCGAATATTAACTTTGTTACAAGCACTACATTGTTGTACATTTTACAATGAAAATCTCGGGATTAAGTTATTTCTGTACGTAGTAATATTTTTAGCATTGTATTATATATTTTGTAGGATTTTGCGTGGTCATAAGCTGTCATGAGTCAAAAAATTGTAATACAAATACATACTTAAAAGCTTAGACATTGAATGGATACTATCAGAATAATTGATAATATTGTTTTAATTTATAGTACGAAAATCGTTTATTTGTGCAAAACATGAGTATACATACACAGAGCATGTAAGATGTTAATGCTAACAAGCATAGATAGTGAGATAAAGCACGGGTTGCAGTCATGAACAACTGTTGCAATCGTTTGGGGAAGTCAATGCCCTCAACTTTACTGACAACTATGTATAGTTCAACCTTCGCATTCAGTTCACCTTCAGGATAGCGGAGGTCCGATTACAGTCGCTCTGTGGAAGAATTATAAGGATAAGGATAAGGAGGGGGTGGGGGGAGGGGTCTGGTATGGGCCTTTTGTATTCTCATATACTTTGTGCAATGCAACGCAAGCGCTGTTTCACACTGGTTTTCTGTGAGCCCGTAGTATCACTCCGGTTGAGCCGGCCCATTCATGCCGAACCATGGCTCTCCTGGCTCTCCTGGCTCTCATAGCGGTAATTGAACTAAAAGCCGACCCTGGGAATTAAAAAAGCTTGGAAGATACTATGTTGGTACTTTTGAGTTAAAAACAATAAGAGAAAATAAAAATAACATAGTACATAAAATTCATGCAGAAACTAATACATATAGTAGTACTATTCTTTAGGTTGCTTAAATCGTTTTCTACCCACAAATACATTCTATCAGTTATAAAACGTTCTCAGAAATCGTAGCAATGATTCAAATTGATACTGACATCGAAACACCTCAACAAACGCAATTTATCTTCCTATTTGAAGCTTTTAAAACATTGGAAAATTTTCTTCTTGCGTCAATGGCCGCTGAAGACAGATTTATATCAAAATTTACGTCATTTTTTATATTTCGAATATATTAGACATTATAAAACGCACTGCTTTGTAGTCCACGTTTTGATTTCGTATTCAATTCAGCTTTTATAGGAGTCATTACTCCCAATTCAATATCAAGAACTTACAACTTTAAAACGCTAAATAACATCGAATTTGGTCAGTTTGTGAAATAGATATTTAGCATAATAGCTTTCACCCATGGCTCCATCCGCCTGTATGTTAGTTATCGCGGTAAGGATTAGCTCACTTTCACACACAAGAATCAAAATACCGACACACACAATAATAATAATAATAAGTAAAAAAATTCTAGCCTACAATTTATATTTTTTTTCAGACAATGGGAAACAAAGGATGAAAATGCTGAAAAATATAAAGTGCTTATAATATGGCAGCATTGGTGCTAAGTAGGGCGTTAAGTACTTCACCAGGACTATTATAAAGGCAACTATTGCTAACAAAAAGCAATTAAATGGTTAAGGTATGGATACACCGAGAGCACAGATTTGAATTATTTAATTTATACAATTTCAACAGAAATAAATTATAATGTAAACAAAGAAATACAATGGAAGTGAGGACCTTTTCCTTTTTTTAAGTCAGTTAAAAAGGGCACCAATATTTTTTATTCTGTAGGGGGAATAAAACCCAAGCGAGTAAACTGTGTGGCATGATATTTTCTAGTAACTGCTTATCCGTAGCACAAATACCTTTGAAAAAGACAACTTATTAATGTAATAGTTTGCCTAATTTAATTTAGAATGCATACAAATATTAAGTTATGTTGAAAATCATTAATTTGACATAAATTATAAGGCATTTAAGCATCTTAGCGCCTGAACTGGGAGCTCATATTCTTGAAATAAATGAATGAACTAAATAAATAAAATACACCCATAAACACTGAACTAATTTATTTCTCTATGCCCACGAATAATATATATGTTTCTCCTGAGACTTCTTTCTAGCGGTTTTAAACGTTCATCTGCTTCTCGATTGCGCAATTTAAAATTATGTTTTCTTAGAACCCAATTGTGTTTACAACCTAATTTTCACCAAAAGCCAGAAAATTGAAATCTTAATTCATTCGTATCTCTGTGTTTTCTTTTAATTTACACGATAACATTCAATTAGGGTGAATTCGTTAACGGTATACTTTTTATAATATTATCAAAACAGTAGTTAACTCAGTTCAAGTTTTTAATAAACATTTAAATTTCGGTCTGTGTTTTGGATGTTCAGTTTAACTATAGACTACAAGAGTACTAGTAGGGGTTTTGGTTCTTTGTTCCTCTACAAATAAATTATTCTTAAAAGATTCTTCTTTCATTTTTTAACTGCCTTGGTTGCGCATTGTAAACCAATGCATCTACAAAATTTTTCTTCGAAGTTTGACTGTTGTCTATGTATAATATTACGTATTAACGAAAAAATATTAAAAGTTCTGCTTTATTTCGGACAATATGGCGTTCTGTGAATGTGATATTCAAATTTCAAATTCAAAATCATTTATTCAATTAAGACACTGAGTGACATTTATGAACGTTACAGATAAAAATCATAGATCGACACAAACAGATGTACTGTATTGTCAAGGTGAATTAGGTGAAAACACCAAAATTCACTGATTGCCTGTGTCGATCCATAACTTTCAGTTTCTAAAATGCGTAGGACCTTATAAGAAGAATACTGGCAAAGAAACTCATGGCCACTCTTTTTAAAAAACAGATCTCAGGTACACAGTATTAGTAAGTATTACATGAATGCTTACCTGTATGCAAGCTGTTACCACCTGAATTTCGTTTTATCGCAATGCTACAAAAGCTAGCGCACTAACAATAAAAACACTCAGTGATACCTTTATTACATAATAAAACGTTTTGTTTAATAATTATGATGATATTATTATAAAGGAACCCTAAAATATGAAAAGCGAGCAGGTTGTTTAATACTTTTTTATATTTTTCAATTGCGGTTTGTGTCAGATACAGACAAGCTCAAATAAACAGGAGACAAGTGGAAAAATGCTCGGCATTTAGATTAAATTGTGAAACTAGTGTTTTTCTTTTATTCTTTAGTTCTTTTGTAGTTTTTATCTCTGCAATTGCCGAGATAATTGACGCTTCTTGGAGGAGACCTTTGTTCAGCAGTTGCTCAGTTCAGACTGTAGGTTGATATAAATTTCTGCTATCATAGATGAAGTAATATTTTATGGATAGCTCTTATCTCCAAAATATTGTTATCAATGTAGATTTTGGGAAACATCTAATTTTATTTTATCATCCGTTCAAAACAGTGGGTATTTTTTCTAGGAAAAAATATGTGTCACATATTGTTCTGTGCCCTTGTTAATTTGTCTGTATAATTTTGTTTTAATGGAATTGTTCAAAATGGATTTCTTTTATAGGCCCTGTTTATGTTATTTCAATGGCGGTAAACATATCATATTTTTGACTTTAACTTTTCACAGAACGTAGAAATAGCATACCTCCTTGAACTATACTCGTACTAAGATTTTTATCATTATCGATCCTGACAGCTAAGCAAGTAGTTGAACCTTTCGTTTCCATTCAGAAAAAAATGTTGTTCGATGTATTTAAAATAATTTATAAATATCCATACTTATTTACTGCTAATAAACAGTCTAGTTATAACATCACACCCCTGTTTAATTGAGAATGCAACTGTCGTACGGGAGATGTGTCAAATTTTATGATACATATAATGCAAAATGACGAATTTATATGCTGCTTGTTTACAGGCTGTCAGCGGTAATATATTCACTACGTTTACACCTGTAAAACTAAGTTTAGTTATTATGCCACTGTGGGTAATCATTTAAATTCGAACTCTGATAAGTCCCCCGTCACAGAAACTTTAATAAATCCCTTATTCATATCTCTATTTTTTTAATACGAAGATAACTCGAATGCAAGGTACACACACTGTACTCCCTTTAGAAAATAAAATGACCATAACATAATACAGCTTTTAGAAAGCGTGCCTTTGTTCAACTATAAAGCCTTAGAACACGGCTCGTAAATATCAACGGGAGTTTTATTATAAGTGATTTTTTAATACAAAGTACTAGCGGATACCGGTAACCTCGTCTGCGTCCTAATGCCTGTTGCGTGATGTTATAAAGCGTGTAAAAATTTCTTAACCATCAAAAAAGTTGTAGGGAAACCTCAAAATTCCGCGGATTTTCTTATAATTAAATATAAATTGTTAGAGGATTACAATTCATTACATACATTGTTTTTGTAAAGGTTTATCTACTAATACAGCGCACGCAATTGAAAGCTCTCATAAGGGGTGAATTTGCCCCTTTTTACAACTTATTTTACTGATACTCCGCTTCTTTTGATTGAAGCATACTGATATAGAGCTTATAGCCTTTCTCGCTAACTAGGCTATCTAACAGTGAAAGGTTTTTTAAATCGGACAAGTACTACCTGATATTTGACTACACGATTGGCCTAGTGGGTTGATTGGTCGCCACACCGCTTCCTACTGCGCCAAGTTTTGTGGGTTCAAATTCTAAAGCGACAACACTTTGTGTGGTCCATAAATTGTTGTTCTAAGTCTGGGTGTACTTTGCGTCCGTTTCAATTATGTTTGTAAAGATCCCCGTGAAACAGGGATGTATATTCTTAATGCGGGAGTTGTCTTTTAAAAAAAATATTAGCGCGTTCAACCAAACTAACAAATTCTTCAGTTTTATAATATTAATTATATTTGTTAGACGTATATTTAGGTGAATAATATAACACAAAAAGCTTTATATTGTCAGGCTACCATGGCAATCATTTATCGACCAAATTAGTGATGTTCTGAAGAAGGGCTATGTGAAAAGCACCAAAAACTGGACATACAGCGATTGATGAATATAGATGAAGTAAAAAAGATGTGTCAGCACCGTAATAAGTGGAGATCGATTGTCTCTGCCTACCCCTCTCGGAAATAGACGTAACGATATGTATGTATCTGACTACAAACAGGCCAGCTCTATCAGCGAAATACTCCGGCCTCGCAAGCCGTTAAGCAAGGGTTTGACGTTGCTTTTCAACAAATGAGGTAGATTACCGGCAACCGAATACCTACTCTTCCTATTTTTGGGAAATGGGTGCTTAAAGTACAAAGTGCTTGTGACTCTGGAGCTAGTTAAGCTTAGTCCATGGGTGATGGCAGTCACAGGTTATCTTCTTGACAGTTTGTTTTCCTGTAATTATTTTCAATGCCTACTGGCTTAAAATTTAACATGACAGGCTTGATTAACGGTTACGCCTGTTATAAGATTGTAAGAAAATAGGTATATTACAAATTTTACAGGCGAACGGCCGTACAAATACCCTTGTCAGCGTTTTAACGTCCATTTTAGTATAATCAATTGTTGAAGTTTGTTCGGTATATAAGATTAGTAATAAATTTGTATTACTAGTATGTTTAACGTTAGATATTTTTAAATCTATGTATTGGCTACCAACACTTGGTCTTTCGAGCCGAATTTTACGCGGAATTTAGGAATGATATGCAAATTCGATTTTTGTTAAAAAGTCTATTTGTGTGCTTAAGTAACTTTTTCTCGCTTTTTCAGTCTATTCGTCGACAACAGTATTGCGATTATTGAAGCTTTTATACAATAACGTGTATGCACAACCTAACAAACATTCATTAACATCTATTTACAACGTTGTTACTTACTTAGAAACAAACAAAATTTGTAAATATCCCGTCTAATCTTCTCAGTAAAAATAATATATATAATTTTTAAGTTACTATAAAATACAATACATCTAAAAATCAATATATGTATAATAAAGAGAAAGGTGACTAAGATACGCAGAGTTCAACGCAAAGCCCAAACCGCAGAACCTATAATCCTGAAATTTACATGTCAATTCGTTATATAATATAAGACAGCACTTAGAAAGGAATTTTGAAAATGCCACACCTAAGGGGGCAAAATAGGGGATGAAAATATCTAAATCTACGTGAGCGAAGCCTAGGGCAAATCTAGTACTTTATAAGACGATTAAAACTGAAGACTTAAAATATTAATCAAGTGTGTGCTGGCCTAATCTTAAGACAATCCTTTAGAAATTTATGAATGATAGGTAATGATAATAATAATAATTAAAGCATACTGATATAGAGCTTATAGCCTTTCATATCTATTATTATAGGTTTTTTTTTCTTTTTTTTATGTATAAGCTGCCAAAATGACTCTGCCCTGCCTGATGGAAAGCATGAGCAGAATCCATGAGTGGTGGTCACCATCCTCAATGCGAAAAAGAACAATGCAGCATGGTGACCCACACTATGGCGGCCTGGTGAGATGCTTTTTCACGCCCCGCTTAAAGGGCCCGGGATCATAGTGGGAAGGAAACACGTGCGCTGGTAGTGAGTTCCATATGTTCCTACGTGTTACAGCTTACAAAGACATTAGTGCCCTCAAACCCTCTCACATATTTAGAACAGACTTATCTTAGACGCGATAAGAAGTTCTTAGTAATAAACCTTTCTTAGAAAGTTAATATTAAACATACTCAAATTTTGGTTGCTTCGATAATTATGAAAGGTTTACTTTCAAGCTAACAATTTACAATGTCGCGGTCTAAAAATCTCTTAATACTTGCTCATGTCTGGGGTTTCGATTAGGCGAACTAGTTTTTTTTCTAGTTTATAAAATAAATTTCTGCAGTACTGATAAAAATGAGAATTGTATAATATATATAGAGAATAGTATCCCATGTCAACAGTCGAGATATATGAAAGTTGACCCTCCAAAGGCGGCCAATGTTTTATTATGTTAAAGGTGTTCATAGATGCTGTTAGTTGTCTTACCGATGACCCGTATGCTATTTTACCGTACTTTACCAATATACAATTCAAACGAAAACGATAACAATTTCGCACGAATAGGCTGGCTCTACCGGGTAACCCTAGTACATAATCGACTTAAAATTGGGCATTGCGAGACCAGGGGCCCAAGATGTAGAAGCAACTCAAGAGGCCGCCGTTTTGAGGGTTACCATGCAGTATTGTTCCATTGCCTGCATACGTCTGTTAAGTATATAGACCACTTCTCTTGGATTATCCTCATTCTTTCCACCAGGCGGAGCAAAGTCACTTTGGCAGGCTCACATACATGAAAAAGTTTAAATAGCTATACTAAATAAACGAATACAATATCTTATTACGATAAGAAAAAGTAATTTAAAATTAAATTTTGATATGCATTAACACCAGCACAATGTCAGTTCACGATTCAAAAGCCTTTTGAATCGAAATAATTTAATTTTGGATTCGATTTAAAAGGCAAAAGCTCAGAAGAGACCCCAATTAAGGATTGAGAGCCAATTACTTTGACAAAATGGGGTCAACTCTACACTTATTATTGGTTTTTAATAGTACCAATCAGTGGACGATTGCAAATTACGATTTTAATTTAATAGTGTCAGTGACAGACGAGTATAATCGAAGTGAAATCGAATCAAGTACGAAACATAGTCCATAAAGTAATTTTAGTAATGGCGTAGTTGCGATTATTTAGTTACCGTGATGGTACAATGGTTAGAGTGACCGTCTGACTATTAACACAATGACACGTTCGTTGTATAGTATTTAAATAAAGTAAGTTTTAGTAAATCTAAAAATCCATACAAACAAATAAAATTAAATTTTTTTTATTAATAACTAATTCGGATATCTAACACACAACGCTATCTAGTCCCAAACTAAGCAGAGCTTTTATTATGAGTACTAGACAACTGATAGAAATATATATATATATATACATATTATACACAGAAAACAGCCAAACCCCGAAATACTTATTTGCAAATCATACAAGCTGGGCCGAGAACCGAGAACATTTGGGAGAGACCTCAAGAACAGCACTCGCATACGCTACCGAGGCGAGAATGAAAGTATAATTATACGAGACTAAAGAAATAAATTGAAAATTAAAACTTTCACATTTTAGTTTGTCTTTCGTTTGATTGTTTCAATTAATCTCTCGAATGGCTTTACCATTTTTGATAGTAAACACTAGTAGATATCTGAGGACATAAAGAGTAAGTTGGGCTTTGTTTAGACCAACTTTTACTACACTACTAAATAGCGAGTAACACCGCGGGGCTTAGCTACTTAAATAAGAAACGATGTGTGTACGCAGTTGGTCCTGAAAGTTAAAGAATTAAATCTACTATTTTACTCCTTGTATGATAGTTAACCTTTAAATATTATATCGGTAGGGTAGACCCGACCCCATAATATCGACTGAAGGCCACTTCACCCCGTGACCTTGACATTTGCACAAATGTCACAAATAGGTAGATTTCACTGTAGTTGGCCTCATAATTTTTTTTTTAAATGAGACCTTATTAATTTCTTTATGAGTCTTACTGAGTTTAATGCGAGCAGGCACATCGCGATGTTCAGTTTTAAACCATTCTTTTATATTTCGCTCTTAGAAACTGCTTCTCTTCTTCATGGACTGTCTCTGTGGTGCAGTGGTAGCGTATACTACTGCCGTGTTTGAGATCTTGGGTTCCAATCTTGGGTCGGATCAAATGTTTGTGTGATCTGCGATTATTGTTTCGGAGTTTGAGTGTTTTCTATGTGTAATATAACATTTTCCACAAAAAATTATAGTTATATGTATTTATTTCAGTTGTCTAGTACTCATATTACAAGCTTAGCTCAGTTTGGGGCTAGATAACGTTGTGTGTTAGATGTTTGAATTAGTCTAAAGTATGTTGTTTCATAGTTTGTAACGGCTTAAATTAGAATTATTATCTCCTAAATGTAAACTATTATTTTTGACATAACACGTAAAAAACTACACGAAAATACAAACGAATTATTTCGATCTCACCTCTCACATAATACATTTATCAACTATTTTCGAATATCTGAAAAGTTTGAGAGTTCAGTCTTCTGATTCAACTTTAAAACTATTCAGATACTCTTTTACGTAGTATAAAGTGAAGTTGATTCCGTTGTTTGTTTTCTAAGATCTCGTAAACCATTCAATGGATTTTAATGCAGCTTTCGCCAATAGATAGAGTGAGTAAAGAGATAGGTTTATATATGTAATCATCATCATCATCAACCACCCATAATTTCCCACTGCTGGGCTCGGGTCTCCTCTCAGGAGGGGGTTAAGGCCTTACTTCACAAAGGCCTCGAACTAAGCTTCACGACTGTTATCCTATGATAACAACCGGGACCGACTGCTTAACGTGACCTCCGAATCACAGAGACGCTCATGGTAATATGTCACTAGCGGTCACCCATCCAGGTACTGACTGCGCGCCGTTGTTTACCCTCGGTGATCGTTTCTAATCACCGAGTGCAACTGGTCTATGAGCACCTCTATATGTGTAATACGTGCATATGATAGTAGAAGAAATCCGAATATTTTAAAGACTTCCATTCGAAATCGGTTGACGTCGCTAGCAGTTAATATGTCGAATTTAGAAATAGGTACAATAGAGGATAAATTTACGTCAATTGAAAAAAGCGTTAATGTATACTAGCTAGCATTTTTAATACAATTAAATTATTAATTAATATAAAAAAAACAGTAACTAAATATTTCGGATATCTGGCACTCAACGCCATTTAGTCCCATGCTAAGTAGAGCTTATGCTATGGAACTTGACCATTGTTATCTATATTATTATAAAATTTAAGAGATTGTATGTTTCTTTGAGTTTGCGTGGGTCACCCAGTAAATATATGTACCTGTATATAGCCGTATTTGAATAAAATAAGTTATATATTTTATATGTATACAAATTTAGTATTTCTTTATGGGTAGAATATAGTTCTGCGGTAGCGCATTTAAAGAAATGGGTTCACTGACCTGATTACTTCCCTACATCGTACATTCAATTTCATTTGAATGGAATCGGGAGAGAATGTCTTTGAGATATATTGAGACGCCAACAATAAAAATATTTTTGTAAGTGTTTGAATAGATTAACGTACTCTTTTAGTGTCTTTTCATATTGAATGTGATCGTCAGATCCGTAATTAAACTGAAGTTGGACTAAGTTCTCTATAATTATATACATAGAAATATGACTGCCTCGGTGGCGCAGCGGTAGCGTATGCGACTGCTGTTCTTGAGGTCTCGGGTTCGATTCCCGGGTCGGGTCAAATGTTTGTATGATCTACAAATGTTTGTTTCGGAGTTTGGGTGTTTTCTATGTATGATATGTATGTATTTACAAAAAAAAAGTATATTTGTGTTTATATCAGTTGTTTAGTACCCATAATACAAGCTTTGCTTAGTTTGGGACTAGATGGCGTTGCGTGTTAGATGTCCGAAATATCTATTTATTATTTATTAATTATATTTGCTGATGAAAAAAACAAAATATTAACTTAGATGCACTAAAAGGGAATGTAAGTAACACTAATTTATTTTAAAAATATCTACCGTATTTATTAAATTCAGGTTAGTTTTGGTGTTTTTCAGGATTCAGGTTTTTTTACAAATCTATTGAAACAATTCACATAAAAAACGACAAGCCGTATGGGCTCTAGGCCGTGCCAAAGAAATATACATACATACATACACTCGAAAGAACCCTCCTTCTTTAGCAGTCGGGTAAAAAATGCGGGGCAGTCTTTGTTTGTGAGTCCTCCATTCTAGAATTAAAATCCCCTGAACTTAATCCACTACTTTATTTATGTTTACACTTCACAGGTTTCGCCTTATGGCATCAAGAAAGGTTAATATATAACACCATAAGGCAAACCTGGTCAGGTGTAAACATTAATACAATAGTGTAATGAATTAAATTGTTTGCGTATACATTATTCACAATATCTACACATATACCCAAAATAAAACAAGTCCTTTCGTAGTAATTCGAATATTGCCCCCATAATTAAGACATCATTATTATAAGTATGTTATTCGATCGTCGTATCGGAGACGTGTTGCTACTAGAAATAGATTTTGTTTCTCTACACGTGTTGAACAAGCTTAGGTGCGGTGTCACCACCCACGGCTACAGAATAAGACATTTGACCACCTGATGTTTGATGTCGCCATTTTCTCTATAGTTTTATCTTGCAAATTCCTCTTTATTGATGACTAGCTATTACTTACGGCTCCTTTCTGGTATTATAGTGTTAAAAAGTAACTGTTAATTGTTGATAATGCAGCTTTCCATTGGTGAAAGATTTTGTGGTTTAGGCGTGAACAAGTAATAAATTATTTTAATAAAAACCGACTGCATGTAACTTTTTTATTTTTCTTATAGTGATCTAACGAGTGTCACTATCAGGACTAAGACGAATATATTGACATCACCTAACCAATAAGAAAAGAATTCAATAAAAAAACCGACTTCGTCAATATCGTATATACATCAAATACGTTATATATATTTATAATCACCGTTAAAAATATTGCTTTTGATACCACACTCGATATACTTTGAAAATACATTTTTTTAGATTACTTTTTGGCTCTAAAACTCATTAATTTTGTTTCTTTTTTTACTTTTGATGTACCAAGTGTCACTCTCAGGACTAAGACAAGTCTATTGAGATTACTCAGAAAATACGTCAAGCTGTTTAGACTCTAGAGCGTGCCATACCCACATACACTCGACTTAGACTAAATGACCGTCAATTAAAACAATGCAGTTCATCTGTTCGTTTATCCTTGGCATAAATAAGCTCAAAATGTGCTCACATTATTCTGAAGTTTTTAATTTGCCTGTATAATAGAGGCATTGAAGTGAACAGTAAAAAGTGTTAGCTCAGAAACGAAACCAAAAGAAGAAATAAGACAGGCTATAGTAAGGCTAACCTGCCTGCGGGCTCGCTATCTCTGTGAAGCTGAAACGAATGGAAGTATTTGAAAACAAATTTACAACACTGTTTACATATATACATATATATATTAAGTCCTTATCCGTACTTTCCGTGAAAGTTTAAATAGAAATTTTATAACATCAAAAAATGTGACTTATGCTATAAAAAATATAAAATTTTCTCACCCATTCAAAAAATATATATTGCTAAACAACCTTATAAGATCACTTTGCTATTCGTCTGTCTGTCTGTCAATACCCTTTTTCTCAGGAACGATATCAAGCTGAAATTAATATCAAATACTCAGGTTTACTGTTCCTTGGAGTTCATCAAACTTCTAAGCCAACGCAATCAAAAGATATAGCCATTTTATGCTGCAAATTTTCGACACTCACAAGGGAATCAAAAACTTACTCAGAAATTTGTTACGAAGTCACGTCTTACAGCACAGATAAAGGAAAAATTGCGAAAAGCATAAATTTTTAGTTACATACATACATCATATAGCATACCTATAGGTTTGTATAGAACCCTCGGTGCGCGAGTCCAACTCACACTTGACCGTTATTTTTTATTTACTATTATATCTTACTATATATCAGTGTGTATATGTATTTGTGTAGGTATAAGTATGTTTGTGTAATAGGAATAGTGTATAACATTTGTATATGGATCGCTACTATTTCTTTTTGTTTTTTTTGTATGTTTTATATGTTCCCTGTATGTAAGTAAACCCTCATATCCCTGTTATGGTTGTCTGGAAGAAATCGCCGAGAGCGATAAGACCGCCAATTGTTATACATACTTTGTGACTGTTCCTATTGTACCGTTTCTTACTATATGTATACAATAAAGACAAATAAAAAATCTTTAACCCATAGTCTAGTCATACCACAGATACTAAGGACACTATCTCTGGAGATACAGGTATGTACCTAGTTTGAGATGTTGGGGCTCAGAGTGTTGTACAATTTTCTTAAATGAATAAGGTTATTGTTACATATATATACATATATTGTGACCAATAAATACAAGAATAATGAACTATTGTTAAACGACAGGCTGTTTAATTTTCATGTGTATACTCACGCGAATGCATAGGCCAAGGACCAGTTTCAGCACCTACTGATAAATACCTTCACAGACCTTTAGATACCGGATGCCCATACCAAAACCCCTACCCCCATCCCACTTCCCACCCCCCTTTGCAGCATTGCCAGTCCTTGCAAAGTGTTGCGGGTATCCGTAGGTAGTAGTAATCGCTGGTAAGCGATAAGTCTTCTCGTTTGCCCCGAATTAAAAAGAAATCTGTACTAATTAAACTGAAGAGATTATTTGTTTGTTTGAACGTGCTAATGTAAGTATTGGTCCAATTTGAAAGTTATTTAAGTTTTAGAATACCCATTTATCGAGGAAGGCCATATGCTGTATTTTAACACGCCATAATCAATAACGAAAAGTGGGGTAAAAATACAGGTACGTAAAATGTAAAGTAATAATAGAAAAAGGATGTTGCTTATAAGGTTGATCGCGTACTTATAATTCTAATTAAACAGAAATTCTGGGTCTTCTATGCTATCTCCATTATTTTTAAACTATCTCAAATTATCAGAAATTTAACAAGCAGTTATTAGCGTGAATGTATGGACTCACGGCTCCTAATTTTACACGACGAAATTCTGTTGTACAATATTATTTACATATGAAAATTTGGCAACCTTCATATTTACAATCGAATCTTTATTTAAAATAGTATATACTCGTACATTTGTACTAGTAGTTGACATACTACGCCACGAATGAGTGGAAAGCGCTCACAAAAATAAATGTTATATTTAATTTTAGCATGTTCTTGATGAAAAAACTTTGTCTCTTGAATACGCATTTGATTGTTACGCCAAATCATTAGACAAACGTTTGTTTTTGTAGAAGGTTTAAATAATAAATAAATAATAAATAATAATAAATAAATATTTCGGACATCTAACACACAACGCCATCTAGTCCCAAACTAAGCAGAGCTTGTATTATGGGTACTAGATAACTGATATCAATACATAAATACTTTGTTTTTGTAAATACATACATATTATACATAGAAAACACCCAAACTCCGAAACAAATATTTGCAGATCATACAAACATTTGGTCCGACCCAGGATTCGAACCCGAGACCTCGTGGACAGCAGTCGCGTACGCTACCACTGAGCCACCGAGGCAGTCAAGGTTTGAAAGTTGAATTGCTTCGAAACTGTAACTATTTATTCTACAGACTGGTTGTTCGGGATTAAATATCTATTGAAATTGTACTTTGGTGGAATGTCAGTCATTTAAATATTTTATTGTATTAACTACAATGTCTATAGCTCATTCAAGTACTTCCAGGAAAACATACTAAAAAAGCATAACCATGAAGACATTTATAAGCTACTAACTTTCCCGCTCGGCTCTGTCCAAGAAAGATGATAGAGTAACTATCAAATTCATTAATAATATTATAAAATAATCATATAACAAAGAAAAAAAACCAATGAAAACTCTAAAAAAGTGAAACCCAAATTTAAACGTCAGTCATTAAATAAGAGGTCCTCATAAGAAAATTATCGAATCAAAACATACTCTTGTTTACATGTTTTCAGAGTATCATGTATTTTGGAAATCTCCCGCTTTCCCGTTCCGTTAAGTAAATTTCCACACCTTAAAGATTCAGAGCAAACGTAATACACTTAGATGAACGAGCTTTCAGGTAAATTCAGAGAGATTTGGCATGTGTAGAAGGATTTTTAGACGGAATACCTCTCTGTTTCAATTTAGAGCATTTACATATTAAATAAGACTGTGTAAGAGTGTGAATTTACATACATAGGTTCTGAAGAAGTTTCTATCGTAATATCAGCGCTGCAGTCACTCTAACTCTACTAATATGCTGAACTAGGCGCCTTTTTTTTAATTGCACAAGGTATTTTAATTGCTTGTGTTCTATAATCTTAACTCTATTCAAAACCATGTAATGTCCTGTATATGTCAGAATAGACGATATTTTCTTTCTTTTTTTATCTTGTCTCAGTTTCATTCGTATATTTTATAGTACTATTAAATAAGAAAATAGTATGTCGTCACAGTCATCTCGTTGAGGGAAATTAAAAGCAAAAATACAAACTTTAAGTCTCCAATACTCAACGCGTTAAGACTAAGTCAAAACTGGTCTTCACAAATGTTTAAAAAAGCTTCATTTAATTGTGAAACAATGAATCATAAAGTGACGGAAAAGTTTATTTGTGTATTAGTTACCTTCTTACCATTCAACGGCTGTATTAATGTTAGTAAAATTTGATATGAAGGTAGCTTACATCTAAAACATGTAGTATTCTGTTGCGTAGGGAAGCAAGGTATATAATAAACTTACAGGTAGAGCCGCAGGGCCAAGATAGTTGCTTTCTTAAGATTGTTTTCTTAACACAGTAAACCAAACAATAATAATGGAGAGTAATTAGCGAAATAATTAATAAACAAGACGACATTCTGCCCAGAATAAAGGGGCCTATTTTATAATTTAAGAGTCACAGGGGTCTTCGGTGGACTCTAATTATTGCAGCCTTGACTCTCCGAACTCCGAACTCTCAGAACTGTACAAAGATAATAAACTTCAAATTGTGCAACTTACCCAAGGCTCTCTATCCACCAATACTCAACGTTTAAAAAATTATTTTAGGCTAAAATATTTACAAAAGGGTAAAGAGGTATACTTGTTTAGAAATACATTTCAGCGTATTGTTTCGTTAGGGAAGCTGCGAATATTATTAGTATATTTGATAACGATTCCAGTTTCCATGTCAGATAAATGTTATTTTTAAAATCACTATTTGATCGAACTTTCAACCGAATTTTGAATATTAAGAAACAAATATATTGAGATGATTTTTAAAGAATGTAAAATATTTTAAAATGTTCTACAAAATTTATTTTTGGCACTTGATCAGTTTCAATGAGTTATAGTCATAAAATACCAAACAAACGCGTTTATAGATTTTTTTTTATTGATGACAACGTTAACCACGGTTCAACAACAATCGCGGTTAACACCACGACGCAAAGTAAAAAAAATACCCCAACAATTTTTTATTATTAGTATTTAAACCAAAAAATGAAGGACAGTATATTCACATGAAAATGGTTAAAACAAACTTTTTTTACATCAAAATAATTAATTTACTTAATTAAACACGAGCAAAGGGAAAGACCTGTCGAAAAGTATTTAACACATCATTTGAAGGAGTCACCATTCCTAACATGGATAAAAAGCATTACCTATTAATGCAAGAGTTGTGAGAAACCAAACAGTATATCTTAATACCAAAGGACAATAAAATGAAGAAAATACGCTTGCGTTTGTTAGTTCAGGGAGCGGTGTCGCTAAGTAAAGGTTTACAAGCTTTTGAGTTTATTCAACTCGAATAATATAATATGGTTTACATTGATTAGTCTATTGCTCTGGTGGGTAATGACCCTAACTGCTAAGTTAGAGGTGTTGGTGCGATTGCCACCGAGGGTAAATAATTTTGTGAAAAATACCAAAATTTTATCTGAATTTAAATGATATAATCTGTTTAAGGTATGTTTATCAGACTTTTGGCTTGGCTGTCAGGTTTACTGAGTGCTTCGGTGGTACAGTGGTAGCGTATGCCACTGTTGTGCTTGTAGTCTCGGGGCCCAACTGTTTATATGATCTGAAATATTTGTTTCCAAGTTTAGGTGTTCTTATTGTATTCCTTGTATTCCTGAGTCGGACCAAATGTTTGTATATTCTGCTAATATTTGTTTCGGAGTTTGGGTGTTTTCTATGTATAATATGTATTTATTTACAAAAAAAATGTATATAAATATTAATATCAGTTGTCTAGTACCCATAGTACAAGCTCTGCTTAGTTTGGGACTAGATGGCGTTGTGTGTTAAAATGTCTGAAATTTATTTATTATTTACACCAGTTGTTTAGTACCCATAGCTCATATAGCTCTGCTTAGTTTGAGGCTAAATGGCGTTGTGTGTTATTTATTATTAGACCAAAGACTGGTTGAAACAAAAAAGTAACAAATAGTTTAACATTGATCTAATACTGAGAAGCAATAATAAAAATAACTCGACTAAGTAAACCAGTCATTTCACCTGAGCCATTAATATTTTCGGACATCTAACACAGCACCATCTAGTCCCAAGCTTAGCAGAGCTTGTGTTATGGGTACAAGACAACTGATTTAAATACATATATATTTATTTTTTGTAAATACATAAATATAACATAGAAATCACCAAACTCCAAAACAAACATTTGTAGAGCATACAAATATTAAGTCGGACCCAAGACTGAGGTCTGAGGGTGAGGAGCACAGAAGACCCTACGCTACCATTTGAGCCACTGAGGCAGTTAGTAATGAATACGGTGGTTATTAAAACGAATCTATTGACACCTCATACACTTAAATCGATTTACTGGCTTAGACGATACGGTGCATCGTACAATCATAAATAGGTTACCAAAACTTAGCTCTTCGTAATAGCTTGTGCTAGTAAAAAATAAATGAGTGCTGAATTGATCCCAGTAATTTACTGAACATAAATATAAATTAAACAGAAAGACGTATTTGTTAATTAAAATAGCATCTCACCAAGCATCAGAATAACGAACAAAGCGTAATTTCATATTTCACGGGTCTCCTCTGAGCCTCCCATTTAGATAATATTGTTAAGATCATAATCCGTTAAAAGGGGTTCTTGAAAGGATGGAGCCACAATTACTATATTAAAATACGTGGAATATCCTACAGATTCTGCGAGCTATTTGATTAGGCCGTGTATAAATGCAGACTGATCTTTATGAACGACAATATTAAGATTTACCAAAACTTTGTAAATTTAATCATTTTTTTAAAGAGAGGCCTTTGTCCTGTAATTGACTAAAAAGGCTCGTGAAGTGCCATATAGGTGCCACGTGAAGAGAAAATTGGGTTCTAAGTACTCTACACTCCCTAATATGTCAGTTATCATAGTAAAATATCATAGCCTATGTAATTTATTTTGAAACCTTTCAAAATGCTGTAAGGCGAAACCGGTGAGGTATAAAATTAATTAAAATAGTAGAATAAGTAGAAGTAAGTATGATTCTAGAATGTATTTTAGCCTATGTTCTTCTTCACGAATCAAAGTATCTACATTCCATATTTCATTTTTATTATTAAGTTTTACAAAAAAAAAAAATATTTGCGATATAGATAAGGCAAGATAAATTTAATATTTTTTTTTAAAGAGAGGCCTATGTCCAACAATTGGCTAAAAAGGCTCATGAAGTTATATGGTGCCAAGTGAAGACAGAATTGGGTGCCGAGTATTCTACACTATATGGTGTAGAATACTCGGAACCTTCTAATTTAACTCCCTAGTATGTCGTTTAATGCAGCAAAATAAGGTAGCCTATCAAATTTATTTTGAAACCCTTCAAAATGGTATAAGGCGAAACCGGTTAGGTGTAAAATTAATTAAAATAGTGGAATAAGTAGAAATGAGTTTGATTCTAGAATGTATTTTAGTTTATGTTCTTCTTCAAGAATCAAATTATCTAAATTCCATATTTCATTAAAATTGTAACAGATTGACGGACAGATAGAGTTAATTTCGAATTTATAATGTACATATGGATTAATAAAGTTGAATTATGGTAAGATATGTGTGGCGTAAATAGAAGCTTGAAAGTAGCAACTTTAAATGAAAAGTTTAGTAGGAACGGATTATCTTGGTCAGTGAAATGAGGCGTAGAGATGAGTAAAATGTAGTGAAGAAAGTTTTGTGCATTGTATACTATAGATATCAGAGTAAAGCGTGAATGTAGAAAAGAAAGAGTTCTTCACCGTGGGAAAGCCACGCTTCGGCATGCATGGGCCGGCTCGACCGGAGTGATACCACGGCCTCACAGAAAACCGGTGTGAAACAACGCCTGCGCTGTGTTTCACCGAGTGAGAGAGGATATCGGAGGCCTATAGTCCAACCATTCCCCTCATCCTCCTCGCCATCCCCCAAGGCCGGTAACGCACTTGTGACGCCTCTGGTGTTACGGGTGTCCATGTGCGGCGGTAATCGCTTACCATCAGGCGATACGTCAACCTACACCTATTAAAAAAAAAAGAAAGATTATATGTATGAAAGAAAAACTGACGAGTCAGAATGAATAAGTTAAGAGGCGTCCAAATGAAATTGAAAAATATGTAGAAGATGATGATGATGAAAATGACGATGACAAGTTCTTCAACCATATCCGATTACATAGCAGGAACCCATAGCAAAGTTCGCCTCCAATACATACGTCGCACAGAATATTTTCTCAATTACAAGTCATGGTTTTAAAATATTACTGTTATGCCAAAACCAACCAAGTTTTTTGTAACAAAAGGTATATTTTAACAAAATATCATGGGTTAGACCGAATTTTAATATCCACTGTTAAGCCTGAAAGTCTTGTAAAGGGAATGCAAACATCTAATAAAAGTTCCCTCAGTCGCGTTTGTATACGACTGTACTTCTTTTAAGACTATATCACATACTTTTGACTTTATCTTCCAAGAAATAGAGTTGAATTTAGATTATCAGCTTTTAAAGCTCGATGTTCTATAATTATGTGATTGATGACGAAATACTCCTAACATTAGGTGACAACCGTAGCATAATAGGAACAAGAAATGTTCTGTATATTTCTTTCATGTTTATGAGCAGTATACCATAGAGGACAAATAAAACAGAAATGTACAGATATTATCACGAGTGTTAATAATTGGTTTGAAATAATGTGGCCGTCGTATAATGTACAGATAGCATAACAATTTCGTGCCATTATATTTGTAGATTTAGTTCAACGGGTATAATATTAAGTTGAGCGGTATTCAAACATTATATGGATACTAGATTTGTCTTTTTAAAGTTACTTAGTCGGTTTGGGGCTATTTATTTTTAAACTTTAATGGGTTTTTTTTTAATATTTTGTATCATTTCACCGTGGGAGAGCCACGCTTCGGCATGAATGGGCCGGCTCGACCGGAGTGATACCACGGCCTCACAGAAAACCGGAGTGAAACAGCGCTTACGCTGTGTTTCATCAAGTGAGTGAGGATACCGGAGGCCCATACCCCAATCCAACGCCCCCTATCCCCCTCACCATCCCCCTTCCCCCCAGGCCGCCATAGTGTGGGTCACCATGCTGAATTGTTATTTTTCGCATTGAGGATGGTGGCCACCACTCTTGGATTCTGCTCATGCTTTCCATCAGGCAGGGCAGAGTGATTTTGGCAGCTTAAATAAAAAAAAAAAAAAAAAAAAATTTCGCTAATATTTATACTAAGATAAATTTAAAAATATTTAAAACTTTCTTTTACCTATGACTTACAAATCTATACTATTATAAATTTGTAAGTAATCTCTGTCTGTCACTCTATCTTGTCTGCCCAATGATGCAGAAGCATCACTAGGGCGCCATAGTGTGGGTCTGCCATAATACTGCATCGTTGCATTATATGCAAGAGCAATGAATATGGTGACCACTACTCTTGGTTTTTGCTAATACTTTCCATCAAGCAGAGTAGAGTCATTTTGGCAGGACGATAAATAAAAATAAAATACTCTATGTCAGTTAGGTTTTCGTAAACCGCAACACTAATTGTAATGTAATTTGGTGTGAAGGCACTTTGATTCTTGAGAAAGGGCATACGCTAATATTTAGAGTAATAATTGACATACACTACCAACAAATAATTCCGATTCATCTAATATATAAAATTCGCATGTCGCGGTGTTGTCGTAATGCACACAAAAAAACGGGTGCACTGATTTTTTGAAATTTTAAGTGCATGTCAGGTAGGTACGAGAATCGGTCGATATTTATTAATTTTATTAAATGATACGAATAACCCACCTTAATTTTTTTAATTTTTATTTTTTTTATATATGACAAAACAACGTTTATATAGTTAGCTAATATACCTATAATAGTAAATAATCTTATCCAAAAATCTCATTAATTTTTTTTCAAAATATGCAAATACAATAAACATTAACACTTTTAATTTTGCAACAGTTCATTCAAAGTCCATATAGATAAAACTATAACAAATACTTCGTCTTACCAAAAACTTTACAAAGAAAAAACACATTTTTTTAATTTTTCGTAATATTTATTACTATAACAGTGCTTTAGTTTAATACCTTATTATAAAACCAGAAGTGGTCTCTATTGTCTGCAATACAGTCCTTCAAACGCACAAAATATTTTACAATATATTGGCGCGAAAATAAGAAAATACTCATATAAAAATGACAATCGTTTTAAAAAGGACAGGTTCCAAATTCAAAAGTTTTTTTTAATTGCAACTGTATTTAGGGTCAGACTAAATATATACAAAAGAATAAAAAACATAGCAACGCATTCAAACTATTTAATTAGTTAAACCATTTGCTAACCGGTAAACAAGCGGAGGCTCACCGCACGCTAATAGCAAACGTAATCCAACTATCAACTAGGACCGGACCGCTGTTTGCCAATTTAATAAAAGCCTATAAACATTTGTAACAGCCAAGGTTTACATCTGTTCATTTACCCTTTGTTTTGTGAATTGAAAGAACACTTTGCTAAAATTGTTGTTTAAAATTGTGAGGTATTTTGGATCTTATTGACCAAAAGTAATGGCTATTATAACAGTCGTCAAGTTTAGTTGAAGGCCTTTGGGCGGCTTAAACATTAATCAAAACATCCAACGGCAAGATCACGTAGCCACAACACAGTCTTGCTAGTCCCCAACCCGTACTTAGCCAGTGTGAGGATGTATGCTCTTAACCCTCTCCTGAGAGGACATCCGAGCCCAGCAGGACATTATGGGTTTGTTGCTGATGATGATGATAATGATGATAAATGGCTGTTGGTGTAATGGTTACTGATTCTGACTTTTAGCCAGTAGGTCGAGGGCTTGGAGGGTCGAGGATTTATTCTATCTATAATACAAAATAATACAACTGCCTCGTTGGAGCAGTGGCAGCTTATGCGACTGCTGTGCTGGTGGTCTCGGGTTCAGTTCTCAGGTCGGACCAAATCTTTGTATGATCTAAAAATATTTATTTTAGAGTTTGGGTGTTTTCTATGTATAATAAGTTTGCATTTACTAAAATGTATATATTTGTATAACTTACCTAGTTCCCATAACACAAGCTCTGCTTAGCTTGGGACTTAATGGCGTTGTGTGTTAAATGCCTTTAAGGCTATTTATATTCTATATCTTAAGAAATAATCGTGCATATTAATCAGCGCTACTGTATCAGCCTAGTTCGTTTGATTAGTAAAGCTAACGATCATCGAGATTAGAAGGGTCAAGATCTACGTACAGGTCCATCGATACTAAAACGTCATATACTAATCTCGACCAGTAATACTTCAGTATTTTACTTGCAGCAACTCCCACACTTTGTTTCAACATACTACAGATCCATCCACCGAAGACACAGTGAACTATGGAGTAACTGCTAATCTTGTAACGCGATATGGAAATTCTCGGGCCAATTAGCATATACAACTTCCCTACACTAACCCTTTGTATTCTCGAAACCCTTACCTGAAACAAAACCAAACAATATTTATTAATTAAATATTTGTACCAAATACTCATATAAAATCCTAAAAAAAGTGTTTTGCTTTTTTTACCAACGCTATATCATAATCGAAACGCTTGCGGAAAGGGAATTAATCGAATAATTTAAATGATTATAATAACATTTCAATCGAACATACATAAAGCAATAGCGATTACATAACCATATATAAATATCGCCTTTCATAAAACAATGTTCATATAATTTATATACACACATCAACTGAAGAGTATACGACTACACGGTTGGCCTAGTGGTTCAGTGGTCGCCACACCGCTTCCTACTGCGCCAAGTGTTGTGGGTTCAAATCCTACATGGGACAACACTTTGTGTGATCCGTAAATTGTTGTTCTAAGTCTGGGTGTACTTTGTGTCCGTTTCATGTATGTTTGTAAAGATCCCCGTGACACAGGAATTTATATTCCTAATGCGGGAGTTGTAAAAAAAAAGTATTATATTAAAATGAATTTATGCAACTTGAGCGAAACAGAATAATATGTTAAGTTAATGTTAATAATATTATATTTTTATAGATCGACACAATGATTTGAAATTGTATTATGTAGGTACAGACAATATAAATGTTTTTTTTTTATATATTTGCGTGTTTACTCAAAATTTATTCCCTTATTAAATGTCAAATTACAAAATTTTGGTTCTGATTTTATTTTGTCAAATTGGTACAGTTTTCGACGTAGCCCACAGGATTAGCAAGCTGAAGTGGCAGTGGGCTGGCCACATTTGCTGAAGAACCGATAACCGTTGGGGTAAACGAGTTCTTGAGTGGAGACCGCGTCTCGGCAAACGTAGTGTAGGACGTCCACAAGCCAGGTGGAGCGATGATTTGCGCAAGACGGCTGGCAGGAGCTGGATGCGAGAAGCCATAGATCGAACTAAGTGGTGTGAAATTGGAGAGGCCTATGTCCAGCAGTGGACTGCGATTGGCTGATGATGATGATGATGATGGTACAGTTTTATTTAACCTTTGTCACATAGTTTTAAGTTTATAGTACACTACTTTTTGTGTACGTCACAGTATAATTTCATGATAATATGTTTAGTAATTTTTTCTTGAAAGCGTAAAAAACTGTCTTAAATTGTACATCCATTCTCACAAACTCTCTTACGTCAAATATAATTGGGAAATAGTATAATTGTACAGTGGTAGCGAATGCGACTGCTGTGCAAGAGGTCTCAGGTTCGATTCCTGAATCGGACCAAATGTTTGTATGATCTGCAAATATTTGTTTCGGAGTTTGGGTGTTTTCTATGTATAATATGTATGTATTTACAAAAAGTATATAAGTATTAATATCAGTAGTCTAGTACCCATAGTACAAGCTCTGCTTAGTTTGGGACTAGATGGTGTTGTGTGCTAATTTGAAATTTGAAATATTAAAAAAAAAAGAGTATGAAATGCGTTCCCGTGTCTTAGGTATACGTTTAAAAATGGGTATACAAATTCTGTTTCATATATGTAGATATAGATTACTAGCTTTGTGACGCGGCTCCACCCACGTATGTATAATTAATCATTGTAAAAAATAGCCTATGTCCTTCCTCCAAACTCAAAGTAATCCAATGCCAAATCTCATAGAAATCGGTGAAGTGTTTATGCGTGATAGCATAAAAGACAGTGTTACTTTCTAATTTATAATATTAGTGTAGATGAAGTTTAAATAAAGAAGATTCATCACAGTATAATATACAAAATATTCACTACAGCTCCCTGAATGACGTCACAAACTCGATTCTCATACAAAGAAAAGAACTAACAGTTTAATCACAAAACCGATTCGCAAAACGCACACGAACGCACCCCTCACAAACACACGCATATATAATATGGTAACCACGATTTCAAAGTCAAAAGCGGACCGAACTAATATTTGATGGATATTTCCGAATATTTATTGAGGGTCGTGAATAAAACATTTATTATAAAGTTGTTGACTTATTCCTCTTTTATTTAGATAGCGGTCCCAACTGGAATTTGCTCAGTGTACCCGAGATTGGGTTAAGCTGAGGTCGACAGTTGTCGGTTTTCTTGAATAGTTTTGTACATGTTACGGATTGTATGACTATTATAATTTTTATCATGTACAGAGGAGGAGTTACGACATTTTTGGAGTAATATTTCAAAGAACCAGCTGCTTACTTTGTAATTTTATTTTATAAAGGAACTTCTATGATTCATATACTGGGTTTGTTTCTTCAAAATTGACATGAATATAACTGGATGCTTTAAGAATTATGTATAAAACTAAAGAAGGTTTTTTTCTGGTAAATATTAAAATTCATTTAAGCTTTTGAATGCGATGATGACTTTTAACTTTTGATGGCCAAGTAAATAGCTTTTAAGAGATTAAATACGTATCGGGTATTAGAATTTGAATGAAAGTATAACATTTCCAACTAATATTTAACTGTTCAAACCGCAAAATAACCCGTAAATAAACCAATAATATTTCAAGAAGCATATTTTTACAACCAATGCAATAAGTAAAAGGTATTTCGTGAAATCATTCTAATTCTAATAGTTGGGATAGTTGGCACTCCTTCGGGGAGACCTTAATTCAATAGTGGACAGCAATAAGTTAATTTAATTCCAATTTTAAACGTTTACGAAAGTTTTTAAAGCTTTGATCTATGTAATAATATATTGGAACAGTCCGTTGTCTATTCATTTAACGTGGTCACCGCGTTATAGGCAGTATCAATTGTCGGCAGCTATTCCCAACACGTAATATTTATCCATGGCGTCGGACACTTTTATTTGACTTCGCCAATTTAGCAGCAGTAGCAGCTGTGAGTTTTTTTCTGTATATGAACAAAGCAATCGACACGAGCCCTGTGTGGAATTGAAGATTTACGACCTTCAGAGAATATTATAGAAAACCACTTAAGGTCCCTTGCTAATATTTAACTAAAATTCGGAAAAGTTTTAATTCAACTAATTAAACTGTTAAGTGTTGGATTATGTTTGGATAAGAATTGAACATGGTTTACAGAAGGTACTGTGGTAACCAGATAACTGATAAATTGGCCCAAGATAGGAGCCTCTGGTACACTTCTCATCAAAAAATTCGAAACATCTCGCACATTGATGTTCCAAAAGGATTATCAGAAAAATGTCTATTGACAATAAATATTAAATGTAATTTAATATTTATTAAATAACATTGTAATTAAATTAAATAAATATTCTTTTGAGAAATAAACATTCTTAAACCGTAATAGTATGTGGTATTAGGCTTTCAAATCATAATGAGAATGGTCCAATTCAAATAAAATATTCATAGACTTCACTGTTATGTTTAACGAGTAACTTTTGTCCTATGTTGAGTATAAAGGAAACAGGAAAACAATACATGTAAATGAAAAAAATTTACGTATGGCCTTAACCCTCTTCTGAGAGGAGACACCAGCCCAGCAGTGGGACATTATGGGTTTTTGATGAGAGTCACTGCTACATTTCTAACAACACGAAGTTATTGCTGCAGTTGAAATGCCGATTTCTAAAAGAAACTGTTGCAACGAATCAGTCGTCTCGCTCAGACGTATCTCAATCCTCATCAGATCATAGCCGGCGCGTGAATAGCCCAGTTTCCCGAGAATGTTTGTACGTACTTACAAAGTACAAAAAATAAATAACAAACAAGATACAACAGTTCACTGGCAAATTTCAGATTTTGCACAACCACATGTGCTGAAACTCTAAACACCAATTCACATCAAAACAATGTAAATCGGTGTTTAGAGTTTCAGCCGACCGGCCGTGTGGTTTTATGAAACCACGGTAAAACTGAAACTTTTTTTCACATGCAAATAAATAAATCTAATAAAGCAAATAAATAACAATATTTATATTAAACACTGACAAATACATACAAATTAGCGTGGAGCACTGGCACACCGTCCGACTGGCCACTGGACACTGGCCGACCGTCACGCGTCACGCGCCACGCGACATGCGATACACAGGCCAAAAAATTTGAGACGATGTAATAAAAGTTTCACTTTAAAAATAATTAAATTTGGAATTTTCGTAATACCATGACGGGACAAACAAAAAAGATACAATTGTAGCTGTCATACAATTGTATCTTTTTTTTTCATTTAGTAAGAATTCTTTTTAAGTTTAACTGTTTTAAGAGAAAAGAATCGAAAGTGTTTCGATTTTTTGATGAAAAGTTTAATAATATAAATTTAATAAACATAAATGTTTTCAGTGGTTTTAAGATTATTAATTTACTTGTTTTTTCAAACATTGACAGCTTATTTATAACTTATAGCTGACTGAAAATAAGTAATTTTCATAGGGTGGCGGCTTTAAAGTTATAACATTTTCAAAAAATGAACATTAGATTGTGATCTAATATTATCATTTCTGATATATATCCACACGACAATCATCAAAACGTACTACTCAAATTGATTGTCATAATTGAATGTGTGATCAAAACAGCTTTCATTATCGCTATGATCCCACATCTATCCCGTCACGATAGAGTGGCTCACCCGGTCATCCCTTTTAGATTGCCTACTGGATTGCTTTAAAATTACGGTATAGTGCACTTCAAAACGATGTTAAAACTATCAAGATATAGTTGTTGTATCAAGATATAGTTGTAGTAGGAATTTCAAATTTTGAATAAGAATAAGAAAAATTGAATAAGACAGCTACAGTCTGTAAGTTTCTATAAATTTAAAAACCATCGTACTTTTGCATGTATAATACTAGCTTTTGCACCTAGTTCTGCCTACGTGTGTATCGGTTACTGCGGTATAAAGTAGCTTATGTTCTTCCTTAAGAATTAAAGTAGCTTGATGCGAAATTTCATTAAAATCAGTGCTTTGAAAGCTAACTTAAACTTAAACTAACAGACAGACGGAGATGAAATTTCGCCATAAAGTGCCGAATAATGTTGAGCATTTTATGATGTCAAATCACAGGCAATAAATTTGCCACCTCCATAAAAAAAAAGGAATAACGAATAATATATTGAAACTATACAATAACTTTCTATTTCTAATAGGATCTTTTTGCAATCGAAATTACCTTAAATCAGGATAGTACGAGCAGTAGCAAATGCGAGAATTAGTATGTAAGGAAATAGCTAGAAATAGGCTCCATAGAATATTGGAGGTGCTATAACAAAAATAAAAGAAAAAGAAAAAGAAATCACCTTTCTACCGTTTATGATTTATCTTCAAATATCAGTATCTGTCATCCGTATAAGCCCGAGATAACCAAATATTTGTTTCTTCCACCTGCTGCCCAAACCACGCTAATCAATGATTACCTTGTTACTTAAATATGACAGAATGAATATGCCATGTCTCCGCGCCTTATTTCCTTTAGATACACCTCATCCGGGCTGTTATTGCTATTTACGAACGGGTCAGTTTGACCGGGGCGCTCCTACCTTCTCACAGAAGTCCGACCTAAAATGATAGCATTCGTGCGGTCGTGTTTCGTTGGTGAGTGCGAAACCAGTGCCGAAATGATGCATTATGCATCTAAATAGGCCGTCATAGTGTTGGTCACCTATGTGCATTGTGTGCATTCGAAATGAATATGGTGACCACTGAACTTGAAATCTGCTCTAGCTTTCCGCCAAGCAGAGTTAGTCTTGACGGGCTAATGTAAAAAAACACATGTTTCAATATAATTGCCTATGTAGTTTAAAAAATAATCTACAAAGATGCGACGAAGTGAAATATGTTTTTAGTTTCAATTACTCTTCTTTTTCCCAAAATAGTCGTCAAAATAATAAATTGCTCCCGCTTCGTCTAAAAATACCCACACACAAAGATGCTTAGAAAAAGTCATTACTTCGGACCGTTTGAAATAAGAGGGGTGTAGCAGAGGGATTTGGCTGCAAAATGTTGCCAGCGCCGTACTTAATGGAATATTTTACTGATAAGACGAAGTACGAACGTACGGTAACAAGGATTATTAGCTTAACTTCCTTGATAGAAGCGATCTCAGCTTTGTGATTTAGTGGTTGTTTGTAAACATGCAAACAATCTTTATGATATTGACTGCATTCAGTTGGCCTGTTCGGTGTTCTGATCGACTTAGTTGTGTAGGTATTTTTTTATATAAAGCTGTTATCCTCTTGCATGACAGAATCTTATATATGCTTTATTGCAGTTTCTTTTAAGGATTTTAAAATTTCATTTGATTAATTTTTTTAACTTATTTATTCTTATTATTGACTATGTTACAGATTTTTGCTTAGATTTAAGAATTCGGTTCGAGTCTCCTCATTACTAAGTAGCAGATGTGCCTCTTCCTTAACCAGATGTACCCCAAGACGTTGTTCAGCCTCATATCTTATTGATCCGAATACGAGGCACTCAAAAATTACATGCAGGACGGTCTGTTCCTTGGCAGGGTCGCAGATACATGACGGGCTCTTCCTACACTTGAAGCGATGCAAGTATTGGGAGAACCCCCTCTATCCCTATAGGATCGGCGTGACAACACCTTGGGGGCGGATCTTCCACACCAAGCAGTAAGCACTGCAGTACGTTGTGTAGGTATTATAAGGTACAGAGTATATGAAGTCCCTATTTGTGACCGTGTAGTGATTTATTGAATATCCTTATTCATGACATGGGTACCGTAAGAAGCGATTAAAGGAATGATCTACACAAGAGAACATCACTACAAAGAGAACGAAAACTTGAAATAAACTATACGTCTGCTCGTTTGCCACCTATTCCATAAAAAAACTGATTAAAAGCCTTCAATTCTGAACCTCTGAACAACTGTAATAAATAGTGTCAATAAAAATCTTAACAATGTTTACCAAACAACACCTAATTGTTCTCAAAAACGCATCAACAAAATAATTGTTACAACTTTTTTTATTGTTTCTGTGTCTCTAGTCAACCTTTTTTCCATAAAAAAGAAGTTTTCTAGAGACACAGAAAACTGGTACTAAACAGTGTTTCAATTCTTTTTATCGCGTGAGGGACATGTTCGGTAGTGTAATTTTAAGAAATAAATAAGTCATAGAATGTTTAGCATCTTATATAAAACTGAGAAATATCACGCAACTGGTAGCTTTACTTCTTGATTAAAGCCAAAGGTTTCCTTTAAATTCAATTCTTGACAATCCCCGCAGAACACAATTTAATAGAAACGAATATTTTAGATAAATGTGAAGTACCAGTCACAAAACTTTTAATGACAAGCAATCGCCTACAAAGTTACGATTAAAAACATGGAATATTCTAAACGAAAAGTCCTTTGCAGTCATACAACTTAGTACCACAATATTACACACATTTACAAGAAAATGGAAACGAAAATAGCTGTATATTTATTATTTAACTACGTGATTCTTTTAAGGTTGCCTTTCATGTGACTTCTGTGGGAAGTTATAATGAGTTTGGTAACTGTTCTCTTTTGATGATAAAGAACTTAAATAAGTATATATATGAGAATATAGAATTTCCTTTCCGCAAGGAGATATAAATATGGAAAAAATATTATATCGTATGATTCATAAATGAGTATTTAAATAAATGGTAAATAGTAGATTTCCGGTAGCCTATAAATAAACGTATTGTTTCGAGATTATCTTTCGGTTGTGTGGCTAAAGGATTTTTAATGATGATGATCATGACCAGAAGTCTGGTTACCGTAGTACAGGATTTGCTTAGTTTGGGTTCAGATAGATATATGGTGGCATGTATGTGTATGACTTAGCATAGAATTCGAAATATTCATAATAGTTTTCTTATATCCATATGCAATAATTAAAGTACTATTATACGAACGTATGCCAATACATTGTCAAGGCTACTCTGTACGTCAGTTACTCCAAAAATGACTTCATTAAATGAGTCACTGTACCGTAAAGTGGAGGAACGAGGCGCCGTCCAGATGTTTATATTTGTTGCTGAAATTTACTGCATTCTGCATTTTTGACGTGCAATAACTCAAATTGGGAAATTTGTGCGATAGTTGTAGCAGTAAAATATAAGATTTTGTGATTGTTATTCATAAAAATCGGTCTAATTGCTCTGATTTAGTGATTCATCAGAGTCTAAACAGCTGTTTTTGATAGCTGAAAGTTTTTATGGCTTATGACATTTATACTGTACGCACTTGGAGAGAAATTTCAACACAATGGGAGTAAAATAAAAAATTGATAAGTGCGCGGAAATTCGTCATTTTGAAGGTTCAAAAAACACCAATAATTACTCAAGATAAGCCACGGGTATTAACTAGTTAAAAACAAATTATTTCTTTCACGTATGTTTTTTAAGGGTTAACTTCATAACTGATGAGGATCCTTTTACAGTACCGTGGCGACTCTCATACAGCACCACAGCATCGGTATAAATGAGTTAGCTCAATTGGAGAACTTGGCCAGGCGAGGTGATCATGCTTGGAGGGCCACTGCCCAACGGTTGATGTTGGGAAATTGTATATATGTTAATCGGCGCGAGAACTTCTATTGCGCGATCCAAATTGGTGGCTTCTTCGTGCACTACGTTACTCCGTAAGTCAGTGTATCTTCGGTAGATGGCGTTATCACATGTTTATGCTGCCGCTGTTTATGGAAGTCGCCACATCACTCCTCCAAGACCGGAGGTCGATTGATGAGTCAGCTGTCGGTGCTCTATTGCTTGAGCTTGCCAGTGCCAGGAGTGAGTAGTTCCAGTGGGTCGGAACTGAGTACCGCAAGTTCCAGTAAGTCGGAACTGAATGCCGCTAGTCCCAGTGAGTCGGAGCTTAAGTCTGTTGATCTCAGTGAGTCGGGAAGCATGCGGTGCGCGGTGCTGCGATGAGGTCCCCAGTGAGTCGGTTGCTGCATAGTGGCTGGCTGCTGCGTAAAAGGGAGAGAGATGCTCTGCTTACATGGACCGTAGGTGCAGTGTGCTGTGCCTAGACGCTGATGAGGCCGTAGGGATAACCAGGCTGGAGCGGTCGCATCCTGCGTGTGGTGTATCCCTGTCAAGGCCGAGGTTGCTGCCTGGCTGAGACTTGCTGTGGGAGTGACCATGATGGCGGTGTGCTGACTGTTGATCTACTCCTTCGACGGCTGCTTCCGATCACGTCGGGGTGACCACTGTGGAGAAACGGGTTACACATTCCTCTTACACAAAGGGAAGATCCTCCGGCCAGGCTAGGTGATCATGCCTGGCGGGCCACTGCCCAGCGGTTGATGTTGGGAAATTGTATATATGTTAATCGGCGCGAGAACTTCTATTGCGCGATGCAGGATTGCTAGCTTTTTAGTGCACTACGTTAATCCGTAGTTCAGTGTATCTTCGGTTAATGGCGTTATCATATGTTTATGCTGCCGCTGTATGTGAAAGTCGCCACAATCTAAACTCATAGATAAAGAAGTTTTGATCCACCTCGGTTGAACCAACCCCTTTTTTATGTTTATTTGGTGCTGCCAAAGGGACTCCACTCTACCTGATAGAAAGCATAAGCAGAATCCAATAGTTGTGGTTACCGTACTGCACACTGCGATGTTTTTGCTGCTGCATCATAGGGCCTCCGGTTTCGCACCAAGCAACGCAACAATGTCATTGAGGTCTCAAATGGAGAACTCTAAAGTTGAAATTATGTGCCGGAGTGATACCACGTCCTCACAGAAAACTGGTGCGAAACAGCGCTTGTGCTGTGTTTCACCGAATGAGTGAGAATACCGGAGGCTCATACCCACCTCCTCTCCCCATCCCCCAAAGACCGGCACCGCAATTGTGGCGCCCCTGGTATTGCGGATATCCATGGGTGGCAGTAATCGCTTACCATAAGGCGATACGTCTGCTCGTTTGCCCCCTATTCCATAAAAAAGGTCAGATTAAATACCTTCAACTCTGAACCTGTAATTGATAGTGGCAATAACAATCTTAACAATGGTCACCAAACAACACTTAATTGTTCTCAAAAACGCATCAACAAAATAATTGTTTCAACATTTAGATCGTGACGAAGAGAGAAAGGAATTGCTTAGTTCGTTCCTACAACTTAATTGGTAGATAGACACAAATATAAAAAAAGATCGACATAGTTATGGTTTTGTGTCGAAATGTACTTTTTGTACTAGACGCTGTGGTCATTTCGGACTTTTAACTGTCTTCACAATAGTTTGGGACTAAATGTCATTTTGCTTTAGATCACCGAAACATTTATTATTAAGAAAAAAAATGCACAAATAATCGATTTCTAATATATTTAAATACAGTTATTACTCGTCTTGTGTGATATACCTGTCTTAGTTCTTAGAATAGAATAGAATAAACTTTATTGTACACCAATTGATACAGTTATATTTGAGCTAAATAATATAAGGATCATGTACAAATGGCGGCCTTATCGCTAAAAAGTAATCTCTTACAGGCAACCTTTGGATGGACAAATAGACTGTAGAAACACGAAATCATGGATAGTATTGGTGTTTAATATAATAATTTACTCAATACAGATAAAATTACATAAACTAAAATATTGAGATTTTAAATCACATTAATGCAAACAAATAAAAAATACAAAAATAATGCACAGTGTCCACAATTTTAGAGTAAAGAAGGGTAAATGATAAAATATTTTTAAAAATACGCAGTGATTTAGCTCGTTTTTTTACCTTTAAATCTACTGTTAAAAATAAATCATGACTGGATTGACAGACTAGAGTTGCAGTTGAACGAACTAAATTAATAGTATTGGCTAAATCATCATTGACTAGGCCGACCAACCACCCCAAGCAGCACCTGTTCACGAGTACCAGCCATCGTCTCCCTCGCCATACAAGAGGGAAGGAAACGATCCGCCCTACGACGACACCGCAAGCAATGACATTTTAGTGAGCATGCCGAACCATAGCCGAGATACTGATAAAAATCATTCCTAATCAAATTACCAAAATAAACCATCATGGAGGACTGGATATATTTAAAATTATATCCACAAACTAGCAATATACCCACTGTATACCGCAAATTAGTATCTCTTTAGTATAGAGATACTTATTTGCGGTATACAGTGTATACAAGCACTCAACTATAGATTAACAACAAAGTTAAATACTTCAACACGATTGGTGTACTCGACGTGGTCGACGTTCATACAAAACCAAACTACCTACAAATATTTAACAAACAAGCGCTCTTGTAGTATATTTGCAATAAAAACAAGAGTTAAAAAAACAACGTTCAACAGAATTAAATGAAACGACGAAAAGCGAACAAAAAAATGAAACGTGTTTCGAACTGTAAACCAACTTTGCGATTGAGGTTGACAGTTTAAATGATGGCCAGTGACGCAGGAAGACTCCAAAATACATTTTAACCCCTTTTTAATCGCTGTTCAAATGGAAATTTGTCAAATTAATTAATTTACTTCACTGTCTACACCAGACCCTTAAAGTTAAAGTTTCAAAAAATCGCTTGGAGTAATTAAAGTCATTTAACTGAACGAACACAAATGATTTAATTAATTTATTTAATTAATAATTATTTTAATTAAATCTCCATTAAACCTTTTTTTTAAGTTTTAGGACGTAGTGAGAAATTCCTTCAGATTTAAAAAATGAAGTGTCCCTTTGTAATTTCAAATTAACAGCTTTCTACTAAATGTATATAGAACTGTATACGATATTTACGTCAAAAATATATTTTTATTTTGTGTCTGTCTATTTCTTTTGGGTAAACTCTTGAGCGACTGGACCGATTTTGACGTGACGTTCACTGGCAAAAAGCTGATGATATAAGGAGTAAGTTAGGCTATTTTTTGAGCTAGATTAGCCGCGCGGTGTTATACATGGTTATTGTTGTATCGTTGGTATCTCCTCGAGGTTCAGCTAGTTGGAAATATAAATAAGAACATTTTTAGTTTAACGATCCATATTATTGACTGCAATAACCTTAAGTAGTCAGCTGCAAGACCAAGGCCTCTTCTGAATATGATACAACAGCTGACCCACGTTTTTTTTATGTATAAGCTGCTAAATTGATTCTGCCCTCCCTGATGGAAAGCATAAGCAGAATCCAAGAGTGGTGGTCACCATCCTCAATGCGAAAAAGAACAATGCAGCTTGGTGACCCACACTATGGCGGCCTGGTGAGATGCTTTTTCACGCCCCGCTTAAAGAACCCGGGATCATAATGGGAAGGAAACACGTGCGCTGGTAGTAAGTTCCAGGTTTTGACCGCTCGGCACAGGAAGGAAGCACCGAAGCGATGAGTGCGAGAACGTATGTCTTCCATTTCAAAGCGGTGACTTCTAAGGCCGGCACGTGTTTTTCTGTAGAGGAAGGGAGAGGGGGGGATCAATTGGAAGAGCTCTTCAGAACACTCACCATGGTAAAGGCGATAGAGGACTGCCAAGAGGTGATATCTCTACGCAACTGTAGAGGCTCAAGAGTCTCGGTGGCTTCGGGACTATCGACAATACGGATTGCTCGCCGCTGCAACCGGTCAAGAGCGTCAAACAGGTACTGTGCGGCACCATCGCAAAGGTGAAGACACAGATGCCCGGGCGAGAAGAACCGTCTCACCCTGTATTTTTTATTTTTTTTACTTCTAATGCGTTTCTTTTCAATCTAACCAACTCGTTTATCTAAACAATTATAACTTTTTTTTATTGTTTGCTTGCTGGCATGCCTAAGACAGGATATTTAGCATGGTCCGGATAGCGTAAGAAAGCGGTTCCCGGTTTCCTCCCGTCTCAGGCGCAGGCAAACCGTGGTGTTTTAGTCGGTTCGATTCTGACACACCGCCTCGCCACAAACCACGGTGGGGTGAAGGCCCGAGGGGGTAAAAAAAGATTAATTAGCATCACGCTTAGACCAATAAGAGCTAAGCATGATCGAAAAAGACACAGTAGATGTTTAAGAGTGAGCGACAAGGTGACACGAGAATAATATATAACAAACTAGATATGCTCCACTGTATAACATCAACCGTAGTGGATAAGCCGTGTCATCGTCAATGAGGTTTCCAAGTATCATAAATCTCTCGTTATTAAAATATACTAACTGAACCCCGCGGTATAACAACAATCGCGGGTAACGCCGCAGGGCCAAGCCAGACTAACGAAAGTAGCCTAAGTTACTCGTTATATCATCTGCCAGCGAAAGTTTCATCAAAATCGGTCAGACATTAGCCAGAACAAACAGATAGACAAAATAAAAAATGATATTTTGGAATAATAATATGTACAATGTACAACATACATGTGCAGTTGTTAAAAGGGGTTATTTTAACATTACTAACAGACACTCAAATTTTATTTATTTATATAGATTAGTACAATATTATTGTCTTAAAATTTCAATACGTTTAAACTTTTGATCACACCGTATTTTAAATTATTAACCTCGATCTTTCAAGGAAACCGCTAGAACTTGCATTTCAGAAGTAATAGAAAATGTCATAGCTAAAGGAAATATGCCGGAAATTAAAACTACTGTCATGCGACATTCAATTGTCATACCACATATATATTAGAACACGTGCATCCATTGACCTATGCGACATAAAGCATATTTAGGCCATAAGGTGCTTAAACTAATATTGGATGGGAATGTGAGTTTGACATGAAACCTTTTTGTTACTAAGACTCCGTTATCTGCACGTCTGTTGGTGGGTTTTTTCATATTTACATCATTTGTCTTCAGTGCAATTTTAAGTAAAATAGATTCCTTCATTTCAACTTAATTCAATATTTAAAACAGCAAAACAGCAAAACAAATAAGGACTACTGTATTCTATTTAATATGATTTTTTTGTATTGCTATTATCCATTTTGAGCAAAAACGAGCAAAAAATAACGTCTGTTGTATGGGCGCCCCCTTAAATATTTATTTTATTATGTTTTTTAGTATTTTTTGTTATAGCGGCAACAGAAATACATCGTCTTTGAAAATTTCAACTGTCCAACTAGCACGGATCATCAATTACAGCCTGGTGATCCACGGAAGCCTTAGCAATAAGGTGCCGTTTTACCCTCTGGGTACGGAACCCTAAAAAACGACAAGACCGATACAGAAACGTGAAATCAAACTGCTAATTTTGATAACAATAACATTTAATGATCTCAGATACGTTTGTTTTGTTGTAACATATATAACTCGGGGTTTCGGACTATCACATTAATTAATTTGAAAACTTTCAAATACAGTCAATAGTTGCAATAATGTTTAGTTTTTTAAATGTACTTAATAGTTTATTTTTAAAGGAACTTATTATTAAGTAGCTGCCAGTGTATTACCTGCGGTGTTTGTTATTTTTAATTATTGTTAACTACAAATATCCAATGGCATGATTACGTAGCCACAACGTTGTCTTACCAGTCCATAACCCGAACTTGGCCAGCGTGGGGACGTATGGCCTTAATCCTCTCCTGAGAGGAGACCTGAGTCCAGCAGTGGGACATTATGGGATTGTTGATTGATTGATTGTTCGCTTTTTTATTAGTTTATGTTTCTGTTTTTTTTTTCATAGGTTTTAATTTTTGCCAATGAAAGACCCTTCAAAATCAGTTCTGTACAGAAATTACCAAAAATAGACAGAATGATAGACGGACAGACAGAAAAAATTTTGTAAACTCATTTTTTTAAGTAAGTATTCGTAATTCATTCATGTATATTTAATGAAAATCTGTTAATTTAAAATTACAAACGTACACTTCAATTTTATTTGTTTGTAATGATTTTACAATGCATTTTATAGTAATAAAATTATAATACTATTTTTTGCCTTTTTATTCATTTAAAAATGCAAGAGATTTATATTTATAGATGTATAAATAATACATATTTCGGACACACAATGCCATCTAGTCCCAAACTTAGCAGACCTTATATTATAGCAACTAGACCACTGATACACATGATACATAAATAGATATATTACTTTTTTGTTATTAATACATACACATTGTATATAGAAAATACCCAAACTCCGAAACAAATAATTGTAGAAAATACAAACACTTGATTCGACCCTTGAATCGAACCCTTGTCTTCAACCACAGCAGTCGCATACGCTACCATTGCGCCATCGAGGCAATCAAGTAGGCTCATCATCATCAACGGTCTTCAATCATTCACAGCTGGAATTAGGTCTCTTTTTAGAAAAGAACCTCTTTTCTCTTTTCCTTACGTAAACAATATACAAAAGTGGTTAACCAGCAATCGTTTGTGTTACTCAATATCTGTCATATTTTTGAATAACAGACTGTTTATATCATAATCAATTCTGGGAAACATCTGTTTAGTCTACTGTCAGTCAGATATAAGTATTGGTAACATCTCTAAAGAAACATTCTTTAAGAATATTTTATTTGTCTATGGCACATAACGTAAGCAATATTAGCCAATGATTGCTTTAGAATTCGTCTAAACAATTTGCTAAATATTGTTAGAACTACTTGGGTATGGTTTTTTGCCTGTTTACTTGTGGCAGGGTCAATTAATTGGGAATGGATGGTTATAGACACACGCAGATACTATTATAATTTTTTTTTTATAGTTTTGGAAAAATAATGTGTCTATACAAATAAATAAAATTGAAGTATCTGTTTGTAATTTCAAATCAACAACTTTTCACTAAATGCAATTGCAAGCGTATACGGTACTTACTTAAAAAAACATTTTTTCAAACTTTTGTCTGCCTGTTTTTTCTGGCTAAAATCTGGAACGGCTGTATGAATATTGATGGGATTTGTACTGGCAGATACTGATGAGTAGAAATAACTTATGCTACTGCGTTTCCAGTCTTTGTAAGAGGGAGAGGGGAATGGGGACTCACTCGGTGTCGAGGGTAAGCAACGATGGCGGGGTCAGTACCTAGATGGGTGACCGCTGGTGGCATGTTACCATGAGCGTCTCCGTGATTCGGAGGTCACGTTAAGCAGTCGGTCCCGGTTGTTATCATACGATAACAGTCGTAAAGCTTAGTTGGACGCCTTCGGGCGGCTTAAAAACATCCAACGGCAAGATTTACGTAGCCACAACGTATTCTTGCCTGTCCTCAACCCGCACTTGGCCAGCGTGGGGACGTATGGCCTTAACCCTCTCCTGAGAGGAGACCCGAGCCCAGCAGTGGGACATTATGGGTTGTTGTTTGTTTGTTTGTTTTTGTTCGGTGAAATTGTTCCACACCGATATTCTGTGAGGCTGTGCTATCTCTTCGATCGAGCCGGCCCATTCATGCTGGAGTGAGGCTCTCCCAAGGTTCATTAAGATGCATTCCTATTGGTTTCATAATATATATCTTTATGCCATCATCATCTCAGCCGAAATACAGTATGGGTATTCAAAATTATAAAATTTCATCGCTCTGTGTTGAAAGAGACTTCTGCAGTTACTTAATTCCACAAAACTTTATCTTGTCTGTATGTCTAGTCATGTATGAATAAATATTTATGTTGATAAACTGAGTATAATGTGTATCAAACAATCAAACAACTTTAGCATTTTTAATTTAGATCTTACGAATTTAGATCGCAAGTAATTACTTGTGGCCAACCATCGATGGATGGATTTTCTCATTTATGCCAAGCCTAAGAGATGTAGAAAGTTTCATTTTTTTCTCATTTCCATATCAAATAACATATTAGCATTATATTTAGACCGTGGGAGAGCCACGCTTCGGCATGCATGGGCCGACTTGACCGCAGTGATACCACGAAAACCGGTGTGAAACAGCGCCTGCGCTGTGTTTCACCGAGTGAGTGAGGATACTGGAGGCCCATAATCCAACCCTTCCACTAATCCCCCTTCCCATCCCCCAAGGGCGGCAACACACTTGTGACACCCCTGGTGTTGCGGGTGTCCATGGGCGGCGGTAATCGTTTACCATCAGGCGATACGTCTGCTCGTTTGTCCCCTATAACATAAAAAAATGCATATCAAATAACATATTAACATTATTACCATCGACCGATCGAGCTAGGGAGTCACTATTATTCTGCGTACAATTTCATAACTTCAATTGCTGAGCCACGATCGCTCTCGATACGGCACGATCACCTCAACCAGACGGATGAGCCTTCCTTTGTGTTGTAGGGACACAAGTTTCTACACAGTTTTATTCAATTACTTTTCAATACAATCTTTTTGCTGACATTAAATAAGTTATAAATAAGAAGATGCAATAAAAATATAGATATTTCTTCAGCGTAAGTAAATACGTAATAAAAGAATTCACAAATAAATTGATAAACAGGATTATTTTGGATTAATACATCATTAATAGAAAATGCTTGTGTTTTTATGTTGCTTTGACTTCGGAGCTGAAATGTGGGGATATTTTGAGTCAAGATAATTTTATTTGGTTTTAGATTTTTAAAGCGAAGAATTTATACCCTTCCATGTTCCTATGAGGTATATTATACTAAAACCCAACTCAAATGTAGATACAAACAATCTTTAAAGAACTGTCTCATACTTTCGCAACTTTTATAAATAGTTTTTTGGTATGGCGAGACTTGTTGCTGATCACGTGTAGACTATCGGTATGAAATGTTCGAAACGTTGGAAAATAGAAGGTATTGTAACTCTTTAAATTATATTATCGCGAAAAATCCCGCTATACAACAAAAGTAATTTTTAAAGAAGTTAGTTTATCGTCTCATAACTTGAGACTTTAACAATAGTGTTAAACTGTGTAAGCTTTTTAAGCGTAAATTAACCTCACATTTATAAATATAGTAATATACAAGGCGACGTGTACACTCTATAAGTGCTTATAACAAGCACTCAATGTGAACCCCTTCAATCCAGTTAATGTGTATGTATTGGAGATGATTTCATATCGATATTGTACTTAAGTACTTGATCAGGAACTTGATATCTAAGCTATAATCGCTAAAGGGTCGGGTTGAAATATTGTGTACTGTTTTCTTCCTTATAAGGTATTCGTGGTTTGTCTATTAGGTAGCTACGCACATAAGTTTATTTTTTCGCGACTGTACAAGAAGGAGGGTTAATGTTTTGGCACTTTCTGTAGCCTTAAAGGCTTGATGGATGTAGGTATTTGAGGTATCGTTAGATTCATCTTAGTTGGGAAGGTCATAGAAGTCACAAGCATATGAAAAATATAAAAAATGTAATTATAGGCTTGTAGATTTTATGTGTACATTTTCATGCTGATTAAATTCACATTAATGGACTTGACTGCCTTGGTGGCGCAGTAGTAGCGTTAGCGACTGCTATGCTTGAGGTTTCGGGTTCGATTCCCGGGTCGGACCAAATGTTTGTATGATCTGCAAATATTTGTTTCGGAGTTTGGGTATTTTCTTTGTATAATATGTATGTATTTACAAAACATCTTTATGTTTTTCATCTTTATTATCTTATTCTTCATCTTTATTTATGTATTTATATCAGTTGTCTAGTACCCATAATACAAGCTCTGCTTAGCTTGGGACTAGATGGTGTTTTATGTTAAATGTCTAAAATATTTATTTATTTATAATTAACTTTTCTTTAACCATGTTTGTGTTTACGGAGGGAAATATATGACAGATAGCTATTAACTGCTGCTGGCACCATGGTACTAGCGTTATAAAGGAAAGTGAGTTTGGGTATGACTCTTACAAGAACCTGCTTTATGTGATAAAAATTAACGACAGCTAACCTGGCTTCATTCAGGCTCTCATTAATTTCAGGCTCCTCTTAGAGATTACTCTCTAAGACTGTTTCGATATGTGATGTGACGATTTGCATCAAATAACAAATGCCTGTCATTTACTTACTTAGAAATGTGCAATTGACGGGACGGTTATTCCTTTTAACTAACTCAACTCCCAATACATGTATGTTATACGGGCTTATCATAACATTAAACATAATCTGTTCTGCAGACACGCACACACTCACACACGCAAGCACGCACGCACGCACGCACGCACGCACGCACACACGCACGCACGCACGCACGCGCACACACACACACACACAATAAAACATAATAATAATTATTATTATTATCGTTATATACTGGCTGCAAGCAAAATGAAATGAAATTAAACGAGTGAATATTGGATTAAAGAGTGCTCGAGTTAAAAACCATTTCAGTATTTAATTATCAAATGGATTTTCTTATAACAGAAAATCGTGGAACCGTGACTGTATCTCTTTAAGATGCTAGCGAAGCCTCCAAGCTGCGTTGCAATAAAAATGTGTAAGTACAGGCCATAAATTCAGATCTATTGATCTTACTTGCCGTCTAGAGAAAATGTTTTCATTACTTTAGTTAGAAGATGTTTAGATATATTAAGTTGGTCTTAAATTGAATGTATACTTTCATGTAATAAAACTATATATAGTGTTGTAACTGCAGTGCTGAGTGATGTTTATAATGATACGGCTCACAGAAACCCGATTTTAAGCTTTTCAACATGTGAATGAGAAAGCAGAGCTGATCCAGCTGATTGAAGCAGATCGGTCACTTGCCCCGAAAGGGTTGGAGATACTCAGTCGGTCATTAAAAAACAATGTTAAAACCCTATACCATGTTGTACATTATTCCAACTTCAAATATAATAGTTAGAGGTTAATAAGATTACAATGAATAAACAAATAAATATTTTCAGACTTTTAACACACAACGCCATCTAGTCCCAAACTAAGCAGATTTTGTACTATGGGTCCTAGACAACTGATATTAATACTTATATTTTTTTTTGTAAATACATACATATTATACATAGAAAACACCCAAACTCCGAAACAAATATTAGCAGATCATACAAACATTTGGTCCGACTCAGGAATCGAACCCGAGACCTCTAACACAGCAGTCGCATTCGCTACCACTGCGTCACAGAGTCAGACAATGAATAATCGATGAGTTTGAAACTGATGAATTAATTTTAAAATTGAGAGCAATATTCGACAATTTTGTGTGCACTTCATTTTTCACATTCAATTTGCACTTGACTTAGAGGGTCTTAAGGGAATTTGTGAATCACATGAAATGTTGTCCTATCGAATCGAATCCACAGTACAGCAACTATATCACTCGTGCAGTCTTATTCAAATTGTCGTCAAATGCGATCAAATTTTTAAATCTAAAGATAAATAAATCCGAAACTGATATCTACTTATCGTGTTTTTGAGAATGTGTCTCTGCATAAATTATTTCGGGTCTATCTTTTATGTAAGACACTTATTTATAAAGCCATTGAATTCTGAACCTTATCCCTTCTCAGCATACACATCAGATATGTCAGCATTGTTACAAAGGGTCTCTATTGAAGATTGGAGGCATTCGTATTTCACAATTCCATTATTTAGTTCAATTGACATTACACAGCCGACCGATTACATTGGTTGAACATGACTGTCTTTAAAGGAGGTAGTGGCTTGTGAAATTTCAGGTGACGAGGTATGGTTTTACTTAATTTAAATATAAGTACAGCTTGAGTAGTAGTTTAATGGTACTGTTTCGAAGATTCGGTTTCAAGTGGTACAAGTTGAAGTATTGTTTTTATTTATATGTTAGTTAGAGAAGTAGGTGCTTATAGCCCAGTTGCACTCGGTGATTTGAAACAATCACCAAGGGTGAGCAACGACGGCGCGGTCAGTACCTGGATGGGTGACAGCTAGTGGCATGTTACCATGAGCGTCTCCGTGATTTGGAGGTCACTTTAGGCAGTCGGTCTCTGTTGTTATCATAGGATAACAGTCGTGAAGCTTAGTCGGAGGACTTTAGACGGCTTGAAAAAATCCAACGGGTAAGATTACGTAGCCACAAAGTTGTCTTGACAGTCCCCAACCCGTACTTGGCCAGCGTGGGGATGTATGGCCTTAACCCTCTCCTGAGAGGAGACCCGAGCCCAGCAGTGGGATATTATGGATTGTTGATGATATTATAGTTTAGGAATTTTTCTTTTTCTTTATGAGCACAGTTTGTGAACCAGTTTAGTCATATATACTTGGAGTCTGGAATAGTAGTTAACATTAAAACGTTGTTCCTTTCATGGAAAAAGGATTACCGCTGCCAACCGGCAGTTAAAATATCACGTTACAATAGATTGGGTTTCTTTAAAATGCCTAATGTTTCGACCAGGTGGGGCTGGCCGTGGTCACGAATAGGTAGGTCTCTTAAGAGAAATAAGTTTCAAATTTACGTTTAGTTCTTATTAACTTCATTTTGATCAGTACTATTAAAACCTAATATTAATTTATATTATACAAACGCTTCAGCTTAATAATATTGGTAGAAATATATACTAAAATATATTAAATATACATTGAAGTATTTATTCATATGTAACCTTTTGTCAAGATATTTTCCCTGTGGCAATATTTTTTATTAGATGTGTGTAAGTGAATCCTTTTGTGTTTATATAGGATTGTTTATTTATTATAAGAACATCTCATAATTGAGTTTCTATTACAGAACGTTTCGTACTTTATTGTTATTTGATTTACAATTGTAATGCCCTCTGTGGACGGTATTAATATATACAATAAATGAATAATGTAAAATAAATATATATCTATATGACCAAAAGTACCGAAGAAAGGGGAGGGTAGAAAACATTATGTCAGCATTATTATTGTGTATTGTTCTCTGTTTAACCCAGAATAACCCAGCGACTATTATTATTATTATTAATAATAATTTTACCAGTTTTTTTCTAAGTCATACTATGATTTTACGAGTGTTTTTTTAATAAAGTCTCTTTGATACGCCAGAAGGTTTGTTTATTTTGACTGCACGTTTGGTATAGTGGTTTAAGCGGTCACCACGCCGCTTTCTACAGCGCCAAGTGTTGTGGGTGTACATATATCCTACACATAAGAACAATTTGCGTGATCCACAATTTAATGGTTGTTCTGAGCCTGGGTATTCTTTGAGTTCGTTTCATGTGTGTTTATAAAGTACCCCGTGACATTGAATATGTATTGCTAATAAGGGTGTTGTCTTTTTTAATAATAATGATAATATTTCTCAAATCCATCGTATCCTGTCTCGTTAAAATATTATTATCAAACAAATACTATTTTAATCATTACATTTTTATACGACCGGAGTGATACTACAGCCTCACAGAAAATCAATTAAAAAAAACGGCGCTTGCGCTGTGTTTCACCGAGTGAGTGAAGATACCGAAGGTCCAAAATTCCTCCCCATCCCCTTCCCCATTGCCCAAAGCCAGCAACGTACTTTTGACGCCTCTGGTGTAGCGGGTGTCCGTGGGCGGCAGTAATCGCTTACGATCAGGCGACGCGTCTGCTCACTTGCCCCCTATACCATAAAAAATACTCAATCTCACTCAATTTAACTAAGTGGCACAGTCGAAAAGGAAATAAACGAATGGACAGAGAATAAAGTCAGGTGTACAATAGTCAGTGTGAAGCCATCCATCATTCAGCTGTCACTAGAACACTTGATAGACTAGTAATATTTTTTGCAATACATTGAAAACAGAAGTGATATTTTTACTTCTATAACAAACTTTTACCCGCGAGTATATCGGTTATTACGGTAAATTGTAGCCTATGTGCTATTTTAATTTAAAGGATTTCTTATTACTTAATTTCATTTAAATCCGTTTAGCAAACATTCATTTATCCATACTCACATATTTTTGCATTTATAAATAAATATTTCGTTACATCTAACACACAACGCCATCTAGTCCAAGCTAAGCAGTGCTTGCGCTATTGGTATAAATACATAAACACTTTTTTTTGTGAATACATACATATTTTACATAGAAAATACCCAAACTCCGAAACAAATATTTGCAGATCATCAAATCAGTCAAACATTTGCTCAGACCCGGGAATCGAACATGATATGAGATAAAAAATACAATGTAATTAAGAACCTCTTTCTTCTTTAAAGTGGTTAAACAGCTGAAATAAGCATAAAACTATGATTAAAAATATGAATTCCGTTCCAATTGTAATTTGCCTGATTACGGCACTCGTAGTACAAAATTTCACATCCTTTCACTTAAAGAGCGATGAAGAATTGCGGATTTAGCGTTTTTTTGGAAAATTTTCGACGTATCAGCTGATGTACTAGAACTACTTACCATAATGGCCCTGTATGTATCCACGGCATTTCCACGTAAGCCAAATCTATTGCACATTCCTGTAGTTGAAACTGCGTACCGACAAAATTCCTACAGAATACGGGCTTATTGTGCTTACAATGCTGCATGTCGGGAAGTTGATGTCGATCGGTTTTCACTTGTCTTCCTACATTAAAAACAATATTGTGTAATTAATACTTTCGCGGATATATCATGGGATATGACAAAAGTACAGCTGTCGATTTTCTTCATTATTTACAGGTATCTAAATAGAGTTATATAAATTTCGTAAAGTCTAAGGGAGGTTTATGCACGTGACTGACATTTAACCCCCCTTTTCAATAGAGCTGGCGATAATTCAAAAAAATGTATTATAACAATAATTTAATACAGATTCACTAGATATAAAAATCATCGGAGCAGATTTATCCTCGATGCATTTTTCATGGTGCTCCACCGCTATCGGAGCAGCTGACGTTCGGGGCTGTTGTGTTAGGGGAAAATAAATAAATATGTCGAACTTCTAACACATAACGCCATCTAGTCCCAAGATAAGCAGAGCTTGTGTTATGGGTATCTATGCGCTATGATAAGTGTTCTTTAGGGGAGGCTTTCATTCAGCAGTGGATGGCAGTAGGCTGCTATAGTAGTATTATGGAACATGTTTCTAAATATAGTTTGAAATGACTAATTTTAATAGCGAACATGGTTTTCTAGCGTCTATACGTAATAGCGTTTGGCACCTATCTTAATGAAAAAAAAAACCCTACAAGTCGAGTAATTCAAATCATTGGTACAAGAGATTTGCGGTCGGCATTTATTTACCCAAGGACTTTAGAATCTTGGGAGTAAAAATCCAATTTGCACTTGACTGGTTTTATAAATCTAAAATCATTACATTCCACCTTTTAAGTGATTGAACGAAAGAGTTAATTAAACAAGAAATAAGGAAAGAAATATTATTACATTGGCAACTCATTCATTTAAACTGTCGTTCTGAAAAAAAAATTATGTCGCTGTAATAAACTTATAAAAATTAATGAACTGGACATGATGTAGAATATTTAAGAATATTTTATTTGGAAAGGCACGTGCCGAAATACTTTTTATGACATAGCTGCTAAAATAACTCTACTCTGTCTGATGTAAAGAATGAGTAGAATCTAAGGATGGTGGTCACCATCTCTATTCCTAATGTGGACAATTCAGCATTACATTTCCTGTCCAAACATGGTACTTTACATTCGGTTTACGTTTTCAAAGTCTTAACTTTAAATTGTCAAGTGTAGTCACTAATGGAAATAAGTTTTTGAGATAGATTGATACTTCGCTCCTTTTTATCTTCCTTGATAACTGGGCTTTTTACACTGTTTTTTTTTCAACTTGAATCATTACTTACTGAAATTGGAGCATTCATCCAAAACACACAGAAACTTTCGTAATAAATGCTTTCTAATATTAGTGTAGATTAATTAATAATATGTCTAATGTAGCTAAAAATAAACTCAATGAAAAACCGAATTAATAAAAGGTTGTATTATTTAGATGGGGTTACCATTGCTGGACGACTGTTACAAAGTTCAATATATTTTCTCCTGAGAATGAATTGTTTGTGTTTCCAAGCTTGAAAGATTTACTTGTAAGCACTAAATAGTTTCAAAATAGTATGGTTTCATAATTCCATTCCTTTTATAAGTTATTTATATCTAAAGTTATAAACGTTTAATACGTTAACAAAAATCTTATCTCTTTTAAATTACTTTTTATTTTACTATTATAAAGAAAAGGCATAATGAATTGGTAAAAATCAAAAAGAAAAATAGTAAATAAAAACTTTTCTATATTTTTTTTTCATATAAGAACATTTTACAGGATTGGATAAGCAACGACGACGCCATCAGTACCTTGGTGATTCGGAGATCACGTTAAGCAGTCGGTCCCGATTTTTATCATAGGAAAACAGTCGTGAAGCTTAGTTGGAGGCCTTTCGGCGGTTTAACACATCCAACGGCAAGGTTTCGTAGCCACAACGTAGTCTTGCCAGTCCCCAATACGCACTTGGCCAGCGTGGGGACGTATGGCCTTAACCCTCTCCTGAGAGGAGACCCGAGCCCAGCATTGGGACATTATGGGTTGTTGATGTTGATGTCAGGGTTATGACGTGGACAAAGATTAAGAAAAACAAAATAATCCATTCTAATTTCGAAAACGTTTTATAAAAGTGACGTTTGAAATAAAAAAAAAACATCTAATGGTAAAACCCCTGACAGTTTCAATTTACAATGGCTTATACTTAATGAAAACGTGAACCGAATGTCTAGTGCCATATTTAGACACGATAAATAATTCATTTTATGTAACTACTTACCTTTAATGAATAGTTTTTATGTGATTGAGTGTAAGCCATAAATATTCAATTACGTGTAAATTTTTTCTGTTTCGATAACTATCTCATCGGACTGTAATTATTCGTATAATGTTATATTAACATACGTAAGTTTTTTCACTACTGTCCATTTCATAATTGTGTAAATCAGTATTAATATTACTTTCAAATTTCAGAGTTAAGCGAATCCCATACGTGCTATTTAGGGTCAATACTAACGGTCCAACAAAATAATATCAATATTTTTTGATAATAATATTTTTTATAAATCCACATACACATATCATTTACAAATATCAGTGTAATAAATATCAAAAATTCAGAATAATTAACAAACTAATTTTATAAATTTTACAATTTCATTTTCGCAACAAGTTGCAGATGCATTGCTTGACCCTTGCCTCAATTCTATTTCATATTTCTGAGACGTTACTATTCTCAGAAACGTGAAATACAATTGATTTTAACAATTCTGTTTCTGTTTAATATAACATTTTAAATATTTTAATTCTTTAGACATGTCTTGGCATAAGTTTGTGGGTTCGATAATTTAAAAAAATTTGAAAGATTAATTACTTTTATACTGTTCATACCAATATTCTAAATTCGAAATTATTCATGTCTGTCTGTCTATCTATCTCTTATCTTTTTATGCCTAATCTGCCGAAACAATTTGAATATATTTTGATATAGGCTCCTTATCGTTGTCAAAATCGACAAACACGCGGACGGAGCAAAAGCTAGTATACTAAATAGCGTTTCATAATGTTTTATGATGAATAAGCAACATAATTATGACCTTGACCATAATTCAATCAAATAAATAAAAGCTCTAGAAATAACAGTTCGTGTTATAAACATAGAAGCTATTTGAATCTTTGGCGTATAGGAGTCAAGGTGTAGTTTCCAATGTTTCCTAAACTTGTTTCAAAGAACGAAGTTTGACCTTCAAATTTATATAATATACTCGTAATCATGACTAAATATACTACTTTAATAAGTAATATATCTATTAACAACCAGAACTAGGCAGATGCCCTTTGGTAACCAGGTTCCTGATAAAAATATCTAAAGGTTTCTTCTTTATTTACACATTTGCTATAAAACTGGTATTCTAGTAAAATCAGTTGATTTTACAAGAATCAAACCCAAATCATTTTGGGATTACTAAACGCTAGGATGAGGGTTTGAATCGAAATCACAAACTTCTACTTAACATTAATAGTCACGGACCACTAAATTAACCAACTCATCATCAAGAAGAATGCAACCTAACATTGATAATATAGGAACTATCTTCTTTAAGTAATTATTCACATAAATTTCTAGCAATGTATACAGAGTAAGCCTAGCGATGTATAGCTTTAGCTTAACTTTATGTCTTCGACAAGGGAAATGACTTGTCCAAAACCCTTGTGCTTCGCTCATCAAATTCCAACCCATAATTTTCCCTTTATACTACATAATTGGATCATGAAGTTTACCGATTTCGGGAGCGATCATAAATTAAATTAAATATTCCGAAGAGGTTCAGAATTCGATTGAAAGTTATTGTTCTGACGTAATTCAGTATTCGGTATTCGGAATTCGTCAGTTTGGACAATTAAATGCAAAGTTAGTTTAATTATGAGGTGTTCAGAAACAAGAAACTTATTCTGTTTTGTGTTTACCCCAATCAGTTATTTATGAATTGTCTGTTGGTAAAGGATAAACTAGCTAAGCTCGGAAAACTTCCTCTAGACGAAGTACTGCGGCAAGTTTTTGCTGCAGGCGATTAGTTACTTCTTATAGTACCTGTGGAATAATGACTATATTAAAACTTCCAAGTTCTATACGTATATAAGACTAGGCTGATATCCGCATCAGCATATACGTTTTTGACTCTGACCAACTAAAACACAGTAAAAAGGAGGGGCAATAAACCAGTATAAAGGAATTTAAACTGTTTAAACAATGTTTTACTAGAAGTAAAGAATCGCTTCCAGATCTAACTTTGCTTTCCCATTCAATAAAGTTCCAAATTTCTTTTTTATTCTTTATAGCGTGCAAGGTATTCCGACAACTTGATTCTTTCGCGGGAAGCCGTTAGATGCATGCAGCACAGGCTTGATTAATGTGGAAGACCTTCAGGAAGACCCATATCTAGCAGGGACATGCTTCAGCTGAGATGATATTTTTTTAATTTTCAAAGCATGTCTATTAGCAGATACTACTACTAGTTTCCTAAGGCCTCAATCTTAACATTTATTTTCTTACAATTATTTCTGGATGTTATGGAACAGGCTTCTGGCCTAGTTTTGCCGTTCAATATACTTCTAATTTTGTTTTCTTGCAACTCCCAAAGTATTCCATTATGAACCTTTAATACTCCCCAGATCCTCGAGAATATGAGCTTTAGTGTAGGTATATATGTTCCTCATAGCATCATGATTACGGCATATAAGCAGGACCGTAAAGTACAAAAGTTTGAAAGCGTTTTAAACTTTCACATAATTTGATTAATTATGTTGAAAATTAATTATATAGGCTTCAACATGGGTACTTTCATTAATTTCATTAGTGTTAGAACTCTTCATTTTATCTTCTGCTTCCGAACATAATCATTATTTTTCATATTTTTTCTCAAAATTTATTGAGGTTGTACGCTGTGCGTAACATTGCAATAGGTTTTGGTGTGTTCCTTTTATGAATGCCCTCTTGTCTGAGCTTACTTTTCTTGGGAACGATAAAATGATAATAGGAATGATTATCATTCTGTAACGGATAAAGGAAGCAGGAAAATTTAAGTATAGAAATCGGTTAAAAGAAATGATCTGGGGAAAGAGACACCATAAATCTTAGATAACATCGAATACTCGTGATATCATTCTTATAACAGATCATAAATGATCGGTCAGTTGGATTTCGATTGTTTTAAACTTCTTGTTTTATTTTATTGACTTGTATGACTTGCACTGCAACTATATAGGCTTTTGTATTATGACTGCCATTTCAAATGAATATCTATATTTTTATGTAGATAGTCTTACAATGTTTGACATTAAATAAAATAAAAAAAATCAAATTTCATGTTTCCATGAACCATCATTTGTTATAAAATAGGTATGGACGGGTATGAAATTCTTCAAGGGCGGTAGCCATTTAAAAAAAAATCTAACTGTATAGGAAATTTAGCCACTGTTACCACCTCTAATTTAACAGTCTAATACCACTCTGATTAATCCATATTTATATTATAAATGCAAAAGTAACTCCGTCTGTCGGTCACACTTTCATGGCCAAACCACTGCATCGGATTAAATGAAATTCCGCACACAGATAATTTGATTCTTGAGGTGACTATTCTTTTACTGCGATAACCGACAAAAACGCAGACGAAGCAAAAGCTAGTTGACTTTAAAAACCAGACCTTCTGAAGATTACAAAGGATTTTCATCTACAAAAATTAGTGGCTGAGGTTCAACAGGTGTATTTCCAACAATAACTTTTGTTCTACTCGCCTACGTAAACTATGTAGGTAGAAACATTACCTTTTTTACTTAAGAAATGAGTACACAATGTACCGCCCAAGTCCAATTAAGATGAAAGTATTTTTCTGCAACATTTTTGCTTTTTTTTTGTACGAAATCATTTTCGAAATTCGTGTTGTTTACTCTGGTTCATTAATTTGGCTGTCATGTATTTATAAAATAATTGAAAGTTAATTTTCTCTGGTGGAGTTTTTAAGAAGAGATTCTGGGAATTTAGGGGTTTTACTTTCACTGTAAACATTCTTCTTAATCGGGTTTAGAGTTTACTTATCTAGAATAAACGGCCGTGTTGTTTAAGTTAGATAACATCTAACTGATCTTTATGTATTATAACATTTCAGAAACACTTCACTGCACACTTAATAACGGTGTAGGGTATTAAGTTACTTAATGCTATGTAATTCATAGTTTTGTTATTCTATACGTTAAATTAAGATTAACAAAAAATAATAATAGGCTTGCAAACTCAAGACTAATACAGACATATGTTTATATGTGTATGTATATTTATGTGTTCATATGCATTTATGTATGTACATGTTATATCATCATCTTCATCTTCCTAGCCTTTATTATTCCCTAGATTATTTGGGGTCGGCTACTAGTACAACCGGTTTTACTTGAATATCAGTTTTTACACGGAACGACTGGCATCTGACCTCCGCAACCCTGAGGGTGACTGAATTCGATGGTTGAACTAGAACATATGCTTTATACATTTAGTATTTGTAGTATTTATGGAAACCAATATAATTATACCACTGTAGCTATCATTTCTATTAAGTGCACCTATCTCAACTTTTCTCTGTATCGCTCAATCGGTCGACTGGCAGAGAATGACTTAGCCATTAAGTCCGGCGATGCATGTATTTGTGCACAAATAAATAAATAAATACGGTATTCCCAGAATAAAAACAACTATTGACAAATTCAATGTAGCATACACTCCTGAAAACAACTTATAGATTAGACTACAAAATATTTCTTCCTTGAGTCTTTTAAAGTAGATATCAAGCTGTTTCTTTGAAGAAAAAATCCGTAAAAAAAGATATGGCAGTAAGGTGGTTTTATGAATCCAACCTGATATAAAAAAGAATATAAAGTAAACCTATTAAATTACAGCGACTAGGCAGCGAGGTAAATAAGACTTATCTTCATCAACACGAGCCCAGCAGTGGGATGTTATGGGTTGTTGATAACATCCCCTAACATCCCACTGCTGGGCTCGAGTCTCCTCTCAGGAGAGGGAACCTATCTTCAGCATTCACTTATGAAGGGCTATTGATATGTAAGGTGTAGTATGACATGAAACTAAAGAATTATTTATCACGAGTCCTCTGTGCAGATATAGTATTTTCAAGTATTTTTGGAACAGGTATGCAATCGCTGACAAAAGCAAATAATGAAATCATCGACAACTCTTTATCTGTACAAAACTAATTCATGTTAACCACTTTTGGTAATTTATAGCTTTAAAACGTGCTATCTATAGCTATAAAAGTAGCTGACCCGGCGAACTTTGCACTGCCATACATTTTTTTGTGAAAAAATGATTGTTTTAGTATTTCTAACCACCTCAGTTTTTCACTGGTAGTGTATAATGGCGGACTTTGAAAATATTAACACTTTAGGGTTGCTTATAATTTTCTTCTGTACAAACCTTGTCCTGACTATAACAAATACATAAAAGAAAGAGTTATCCAATTTGGTGCAGTCATTTGGAAGTAATACACGTTCATACATTTCGGTGGTACATTTTATTTGTATAATTTTTTTTCTCGAACATTTATCACACACAACGCCATCTACTCGCAAACTAAGCAAAGCTACTGGGTAGGGTACTAGGTAACTGATATAAATACAGATATACTTTTACTACATAGAAAACACCCAAACTCCGAAACAAATATTTGCAGATCATACAAACATATGGTCCGACTCGGGAATCGAACCTGAGACCTCATAATCAGCAGTCTCATACGCCAACCGCTAGACCAAAGAGGCAGTTATAGATAGGTACAAAATAGAATTTAATAGATCGGCTAACAAAACTTTCTGGCAACTGTTACTAAAACAGATGCTTAAAAAGGTCGAAATAGCTGTGAGTTACTTGGAAACTTACTTTCAGTTCTGAAAGAATGGAATGCCTTTTAGTTTGCAAGATAGTACTTTTGAAAGAATGTATTTACTCTCTAGTGTTGGGTTGGGCAAATAAAACGTTAATAATGTTTGTGATTTGCCTAATTTTGACGGTTTTTTTAAAGAAGTATTTTTCTGGCGAGTATTTTTTTGTTAACATCAATATGATGTAGTATGTATACTAAAATTTATAAGTTTAGGAAGGCATTTCAAAAATCGATTTTTTTTGTTGTGCCATTGTTGTACATTGGAGTCGGTAATACTTTTTTAAAGTTTTTTTTTCTCTTTTACTGCTGTAATTTATGTGACAGAGTTCATTTATTTATTAATTACTTGATTTGAGTCATTAAACGTTATTATTAATATTGTTCTAGAAGAAATAATGTTGAATAATCAAATTAATTTGGTTTTATATGCATTTATAGTATATATTTCTGTGGCGTAATTTATAAATGATCCTTAATAAAATGATTTACCATTTCATGTTCATTTTGTATTTATGGTTTCGATATACATTTCGAGTTCGGTTTAAAAAAGGGTTAAAAAAATTTGGTGTCTATATTGGGAAAGATAGTTTGATATAAAATACTTTATACAAATTACGCTTGTATCTCCGTATAATATTAGAAATCTTTATTGTCTTCTCTCACGAGGACGATAAGTGGACGCTATCTCCAGCGGTGTCTATTCGATATGAATTATGTTAAACAACTGCGACGCTCCACTTTTGACGGAAAAGCGCCACTCTGTTATATTACATTCATTGCAATACGACAGTTTTAAGTATACCCAACCACGATCACTTTGACGTATGCAGACATTAAGGCTGAGTTTGATTCACTCAAGAGTGCCGGATCCCTTTTGTCATCCGACGAATATTGCGGCTCGGCTCGCGTAGTGTCGTATTCAAAAGTACAACTCGCTCCGTAACGTAGTTTAGCGTGTTCACGTCATGCGTTCACGATTTATTTTTACCTCAAAAGTAAACTCAACCGTTCTTGTATCTTGATTTATAGTGGCCTCATAAACGTTGCCCAAAATGATTCACGATGACACAAAAATATATTTATGAACACTTTCAACCCATTTTTCCCCCAAAAACAGACTCACCAAATTAAATTTTCTTCCGCATCAGACTTTAGACAGAATTTCTCAAACTGTGCACTTAAAAAATGATTGCAAAAAGACATAGCAGGCCGTCTGCCAACTTTTCCGTTTCGAAGTCGAATTAAAAAAAGATGTTACTCTAACTTTCGAGTAAATATAGCCATGGGTGAACGAACGTGGCGTCTAGCACTGACCTCCTTTCTGCGTGATGTTAAACGTGCGGAGCCTGTAGGAGTCCTCGTCAGGTTCCTCAGCTTCTTGCTGATGTGTGTTGCGCGGGACGTCTAGGAAAGCGTTAGACCGACGAGGCTGATTGTGCTGACCAGGAGGTGGCCGGCGTCGTGCTGAAGCCTGTCGACGCACTTGTGGTGGAGTTTCAGCCTCGGCAAGGCGAGGCTCCGAACTATAACGAGCCCTGGTCTCTCTATCCAACTGCTGTTGCTGCTGTTGACGGCGGTGTCGCACAGATCGTCCGCCGGTTATTCGGGCGGATTGGGAACGCGCGGCAGGCCGGCGCCGAGGAGCCGGCGTGGTCTCCATTGGAGCCGCGAGAGCTTCCATACTCGCGGAAGCGGGAGCGCATATTGACTGCGAGCGCTTCGTACGTCCGTCGGTAGCCATAGTCGCGACGTTACTGAAGCTCTGAGTGGCCGCCCGCCCCGCGCTGGGCGGGCGGTTACTTGTTGCATTGTAGATTACGGCTGTAATGCTTTTAAATGGTACTAATTTGCGTGGTGTTCTTTTATTAATTGTAGTTTAATCTTTTCTGACGCATGTGGAATTAATGAAGTTGGTTTTCCTGTATGTGGTTGTGTGCTAAACGTGCTTTCGTTTGCAAAACTTTATTCAGTGAATAGGCAACTTTACAGATCAGTGAGCTGTGCTCGTTGGGCCACTAAACTATATTTATAGATTTAAAACTGTGTGTTATAGTTTTCTTTTGATTTAAAATAAAATGGATTGTCGGTAATGGAGTTTACAACGTCGTAAAATACCATTGAAACTTGCTAATAAAGTGATTTGAATTGCACCAGAATCGTCTGGATAGTATCATATTGTTTATTTTTGACTTATTAAACGTAAGCTAAATTTTCCACCTAAAAAAATGAAAGATGAAGGTATTTTGAATTGTGTTTGAAAATGTAGGTGAAAAGTAAGAATACAAGAATATTTAGCTGTATCAATATTTTAAAGTTGGACCACCATTCGCGTATTTTTTTTTTCAATTAAGTGTCATTCATATGTATCTATTAGTTCTATTGGGGGCACAGCAGCTTAGTTGGAAAACAAATATATTATAATTTTACTATTGAACTATGAGGTCAGGATTTTGTCAGGAGGTGAGGACTTTATCTATTAACTTTATTCAAGCCTTGGGAATCAATGCATTGTTCTACATGAACTATGAAACATTCTGAAATGGTTAAAGGCATGGATTAAAAAATCGTCATAGTGTATTTCCTTTTTGTCATTTATTACAAAATAGCTATTACAGTATTTAGGTAGGATCGATCAAGAGGTTTAGTTAGAGGTTTTAAAAGTAAATGTCTTATGTCTGTGCCTGTAGTTATTATGATTCAAAACAGTCAATATTTTAAAATAGTGATATCATTCTCTTCGTGCGCATTTTTGTAAACAACATTATTATGTGTTTCCATTGCGTAAAAAATTACAAAATGAATGACTTCTTATTTTCATTCAGTACCTAAACAGCCACTAGACTGGCTCTCTGGTCTAGTGGTTTGCGTAGCTCTTGGTTCATTATTTTTATTCTTTTCAGCTCACTCTCTTGCCTAATTAGCTTATCGTAACAAAAGTGTACATTGCTGATAAAGAATAATAATTCCTAAGAACTATCCCGATGTCACCCTCTACATAACAACCCTCTTTCACTTAAAACAATGCGTCGTTTCCTCCAGGGAGGCGTTGAAAATGTTTTTAATTGCTTTTACTATTGCCACTTCTAACAAACTAACTAACTAGATATGTAAACATACTTTGAATGTTTACCCTTAATTTTAACCTACTTCGTCGTCCTTCTAATTATCGTTCCGAAACGAACATTCCTATGTAAGTACATTTTTGTAACTTATGGCTCTACCTCGGTGGCGCAATGGTAGCTTACGCGATTGCTGTCCATGAGGTCTCGGGTTCGAATCCTGGGTCGAATCAAATGTTTGTATGATCTGCAAATATTTGTTTCGATGTTTGGGTGTTTTTTATGTACAATATGTATGTATTTACAAAAAAAAGTATATATATATGTAATAATATCAGTTATCTAGTACCCATAGTACAAGCTCTGCTTAGTTTGGGACTAGATGGCGTTGTGTCTTAAAATGTCTGAAATGTCTGAAAATATTTATTTATGGTTGTACGCCTACACTGGTTGGATGAAATTCACAATTGAGAGTCTTTGGATCTTGTGGAAGGATTTAAACTACTATTTACCGCCGCACGATAAGCTATTAGCCAGCAGTTTCGTTGGCGTAATTATTTCTCTTTGTGTTTTATGAAAGAAACGAACGTGAATACAATATTCCACGCATCTTATTCGGGTAAACTTATTAGGATTAGGAGATTATTAGTGGAAATATACCTTATTGAAGCTATTATATGTTACAATTCAAGTTTTAGCCCCGAGGTTTATGTTGTATTTGTTGATAGATCAGCTGTAGGATAAGCAATTTTATATGAATAGATGTTATTGTTAGCTCCTCGAAACACCATTAAAATGGTAAAGGTTTATCGAACCTTATCACTGTTTTAAACCGAAAGCACTAGAAGGAAGATCATCTTGTTTGGTTGTCAAAAGAAAAAAGAAATCCTTTATTAAAAGTATCATATCTCCGTCCTGATTCCAAACTAACTCCCCACTTTTTTTCTGCCAAATCGGTTCAGCTGGTCTTGAGTTATAGAATAGCTAACTAATAAGACTTATTTATATATATACATATGTAACAAGAGTAATAATTTATTGTTTCATAATTTAAAGTTTACAACTATATAATATACACTAAGCCCTACACTAGGATTCCTTGTGTCGTGGGGATCAGATACATGTTCACACAATGGGCTTTTTAGTTATTCATTTTTTAAAGAAAGCATGTAGTTTTATTAAATTTTAATTTAGGTACTTCTTAGACACAAATTCTATTACAATAAACCATGAAAAACTGATTTTTAAAACCTGAATTGCTTTTTGGCTACAAAATATATGCTCATACAAACAAAAAGTAACACTTATGTACATTTAAAGCTCAGAAAGAACTCCACGATATTTTATACCCGAGTATTTTTGAGCTGTATTTGATTGTACAAATTTCTAAAGCCATAAATTGAATTTAGATTCAAATAAAAGTACTACAGTTTACAGTTTACAGTTTTCATCGATGCTTTAATTAGTGCAGTGCTGGGTATAGTAGGGTTTGATTCCAATAATAACTGAATAGAACGTTATTGAGTTTGGTTTTCGTATTCGCACTTGATAAAAAGCTAACATGATTCTGAGTTTTGGGTTATCTCTTTGATATTTTTTTAGATTTTTCTGTTATTAAAAAGAGTACTCGGATGAAGAACTAAGCATTGGATAATCGATAAAGGCATGATGCCTAATTTTGAAAAACTGTTTTATGATGTTCGTAACTAACTCTTATTGTCAAAATCAATTATTTTTCTACAAAAAAATAAAGTTTTAGTAGGAGAAAATTGCAATTAAAATTTTAAGTTTAAATTTCATGCCAACACACACGATGGTGTCATGGCGTCTGTGTATGACAGACGCAATGTCACCATTTGACTACGAGTGTCACTTATAGCTTTTAAACAGAGTAAAGATGTCGTCTGTCGTTTTAAATCTGAACCAAGTGAGCTTTGTACATATGTGACGTAACTCGCTTCGATTCGTGTTCAACTTAACATGGCGGATTACTGTATTCAAAAGTTTTATTTCCGTTTATTAACTAATAATCTTGCTCTAAATATGAAAATTAATATGATTTTTATACTCTTTGAACCCCATTTTATCAGATAAATACATAATTTTTGTGGTTCTTGTTACTGACTTGCTATTGTCGTAACTTGCTTAAGAAAACTATAGCCAAACTATTATATAAATTAAAGGCTAGTACTATAAGATAAACAATTTAAGGCGGTAATTTTAGTTGAATATAAGAAAGTAATGTTTTTTTGCTTGTATAAATTCGCGCTGAACGCAAAGATTTGGCGTCTGTCAATATATGTAACAGTGTTGAACGCCACGTCGTAGTCTTTTGTTTCTGTTCAATTATAACCAAAAATGTAGTTGAGTTTTATTGTTTTTAGTCTTCTCACACTTTATTACAGCATACGAATAGAAAATATAAAAATTAATATCATATATTATATAAGGAAATAAAACTTGATTTATTCATGTTTTTTACTGAAGATAACAAAGGCCGGAAATTGAAGAAAATATGATTGAATATAGATTTATTACAAGATAGTCTTAGTAAAATATATAAGAATGACAAAATTATACTTTCAAGATCTGGTAAAGCTCTTTGAAGTGATCAACAAAGACTGTAATAACGAGAACTTAGTCAATTGTATCAAATCTTTCATCGGCTACCATTCAAAACGATACTTGACTTAAAGCTTTATACAATACTACATTGTGATGACACAAACAAAATCCCCGCGGCATTATAGGACAAATGATTTTACCAACAACAAGTTTAGTGATTATATTATAAACTTATTTTCTTTGTGAACACGACGAATATTTAGATACCAAAATATATTAATAAATAATATTGAAGTACCTGTTTGTAATGTTAAAATAACCGCTAAATACGTAATGTGCGGTACATATACAATAATTTTTTTACAATTTATGTCTGGCTGCTTGTTTTTTGTTGTGTGATTTTGACGGGACTTTCACTGGCAGACAGCTGGTGATATATGAGGTAATCAAAGCTATTTTTTAGACTAGCTTCGCCACATAACCGCACTTGTTGTGATACCGCGGGGCTCAGATACTAGCTAAAATAATAATTAATAATTGTCCCCGTCCATTAACTCCTAAAAGGTTTATACGGGTTGATTAAATAGAACCACTAAAGAACGAATAGCAAAAAATGCAAGTGTTAATATCTAATATGAAGCTGCTATTTCAGGAATTTGACTCTTGTAGAGGAACAGGTGTCATATCCCTAGAACACAAAGGGAGGATTCTCCGGCCAGGAGAGGTGTTCATCTCCAGCCGGTCATCCTCGCGTGGGCAGGGCGGCAGCTCGGGACGCTTTCCTCACGACTGACGCAGGTGCTTTCCGGGCACGGTTGCCTTCGGGAAGTACCTGCACTCGGTCACCAGGAGGGAATTGAATCCCACCTGCCACCACTGCGCCTGCAGTGAGGACTCGGCCCAGCAGACGCTGGCGGTGTGCCTTGCATGGGCGCCGCAGCGTTGGGCCCTGACTACAGTCATCGGAGGAGATCTCTCGCTACCGGCCGTCCGCGCTCCATGGCCGGTAGAAGAGCAGCTTTACCGCGGTCGCAGCCTTCTGCAAGGACGTAATCACGCAGAAGGAGCCAGCGGAAAAGGCCCGGGAGGACGACCTCTGGACCCAATCTACCGCCGACGAACCGGACAGCGATGGCGCGCCTATCAGCGCCTCATGCTGCCCTGAATGTGGCCGCGGATGGTCGGGACAGGTTATCCCCTCCATCCGCTTCTGAGGCCAGCCACGAGGAGGAGACGTTACGCGTGTGCCGTACAATGTGCCGTATAATACCAATGACTGCTTTTAGGAACAAAAAAAACAAAACAATATTTATTAACTGAAGATAACGCAACAACAGCGCGATCTATTTCAATCTTGACGCCATCTATCGAGGACCATTGTAACTTTTGGTTATGTTAAGTTTGTCTAAAGATGATTGCGCTAAGGTTTCGTGGGCTTACAAATACGCGAAAATAAAATATTATAGAGATATTACACTTAGACACCGAACAAATGATCATATCCACCAATTCACGTATGCTTAACCTAATATTATTTTCAGTACTTTATATTGGTTCTACATTTCGGTTCGAATTAATCGCACCTGGCTTTGAGATTTCTCTTTGGGATTCTGTGACTCTTCTGAGTTAACGATTACTTTTTCATGGACTTTAATATTGTACAAGAATATATCATAATAGTCATTAAAAATAAATCACCTAGTGATACTTGGTTGTTAATACATAAACTTCTAATAGTTTATGTCATCTTTCCGGAAACATTTTCAAAAGATAGTTTATAGATATTGTAAATTTTCTATCAAATTAATCACACCTTTTTTTGTTGACGAGGTGGAAAATCCCTTCGGATCTCCGGCTCCTCGGTGACTGGGGAGCCGGAACAAGATTTCACATTTATCTTTGACATTCTCGACGGAGTTTTGAAGTTTACTTTTTCATAAACTATTTAATATTTTACAAAAAATAACCAAAATAGCCAGAAAACACCTTTTGTTACTTAGTCATTATTACATAAAATTCTAGAAGTATAAGTCCCTGTACAAAATTTTTCAAAATGAAATGATAGTTTATAGATATCGCAAGCCTACCTTGGTTCCATAAGTACTGATACGTCACCCTGTACAGTCACTGTAATAATTCTTAATTCTAGTTTACTCAACCCTAAGATGCAAACAAAACAACACTACAATTTTGTAGTAATAATAAATAAATTAAAATGAAATAAATTACAAAAAATGCAGATAAAAACAACAAAAAATGTAAAACCAATTAACTGCCTCACCATGCATCATCTTCCTAGCCTTTATTATTCCCAAGATTGTTTGAGGTCGGCTACTAGTTCAACCAGCTTTACCTGAATATCAGTTTTCCACGGAGCGACTGGCATCGGACCTCCGCAACACTGAGTCTAAACTGAATTTGAAGATTTAACTAGTTGTCAGTATTTTTAAGGGCGTTGACTTCCCACGATTTAACTTTAAAACTATTGCCATAGATGTTCATGACAGTCAAGACCGACGGCTTATTGTGCTCTCCGACGCACGAAATATCGTCGTGTACTATACTTCGGTTTGCTATTAAGAATGTCTTGTAAGGTAACTTCTACAGCAGTCCGACCCGGGAACTGAACCCGAGACAGTCGGGTACGCTCGTGAGCTTAAAAAATGTTAGTTTAAAGTATTTATGGTCGTTCACACATTAATTATAATGAGATTGATGTTGTACTTTTTATTAAAGTTCCGTAAAGTAGCTATTTCATCTATAGTTTGTTGAAGTTTTAAGTACGGCTAAAAGTGGATTAAACGTGTCGATTTAAAAGATATGTTAAAATTAATTTTGGATAGAAGCTCAGTTTATTTATATATATAAATAAACTAAGCTTCTATCCACAAAAAGAAAATAAAAGAAAAAAACAGCCTAGAACCTAGTACAGTCCATCTCACAGTATCTGTCTGGTACAAAGGTACAGCGGCGTTAAAGACGCTGTTAATAACTGAGAAAATTGTCTTAAGTGGAGTGGATGTATTCTAGACGTGTATTAAAATTTTTGTTATTAGTGTATTGGTTTTACTAAACTTATATCACATATTAAAGAGTATAGTCATTAATGTATCAGTTTAACTGAAGTTAAATCATTTATTTTAATGCATGAAATTTACTTTTTAGTAATACCGTTGGTCAAGCGGTTATTGTATGCGATTGCCGGGAGGTCTGAGGATTAATTCTTGAATAGGCCCAACAAAATTTTTATTGATTTTTCTGATAATAGAAATACCTTATAATAGCCCGGAGTTTGAAGTCTTAACCTTCATGCCTCCAAAAGCATGTAAAGCTGTCGGTCCTATTTTATCCCCGGTTAGGCATTCTATGGGATTGTGAGAGTGAGGGAACAAAGAGTACATTATATTAGCTTGGTTAGATTGGTCTCCGCTGAGACTGGTCATCGTGGCTGAAATCAGCAAGGATTTCATCACTGTCATTGTGTATGTGCGTATATTAATGTTATCAGTACTGTCTTTACATGACTGCTATCGCTCTGGAGTCCTAAATAAGTCCTTTGGGTCACCCATTATAGGGAAAAAGAAGTGGGTGGGTTTAATTAAACAGGTTAGAACAAGAAAAAGTTACAAGTACGAAAAATCTTTTGACTTAATATACAAGTATATGCCTATGTCACAAAGGATATTATTATGAATCTATTGATAGCAGACTTATTAAAATCAGATCAGTAGTTTGAGCGCTACGGTAGAACATACATATTTATACAGCCAAAACTTTAAGTCGGCCTTTTGGTTTCGCCGAACCGGGTAAATGGTACTTTAAATTTGTTACAAACTAACCTGTTTCATTGAAATCCAAATAACATATTGAATAAAAACACATGAAATTCGGTTAGGTAGTTTTGGAGTTCATCGTGAGCAACAATGTGACACGGGAATAATCTATATAAACTAATGAAAGTGAAGTATCTGTTTTTAATTACAAATTAAAAACCTTTCAATAAATACGTAATTATGAAAGTATATGTCATATTTACATATAAGAATCATTTTTTAAAATTATTATAAGTTTGTTCCGAATAATCTCTAAAACCTAAAACCGATTTTGAGTGGACTTTCACTGACTGATTGCTGATGATATAAGATAAGACCATTAAATTCGTATACGGGACAACTATTACTATGAAACACCGTAAGAGATCTATCAACAACAACTATCTCCAATAGCCCTGGACATAAATTTGTCCTTAGGAACGAGGTGTAAATCAGATGAATATAGCTTTACTTATAAACTTATTAGTATGTTTAATATGGTTTTCTTTGCAAATAAATCAAATAGTATACACTACATAGGAACTTTGGTAACGTACCAATTCTATATAAATAATATACTCGATTATTATGTTCGTTACCCTACACTGATTAATCAAGGCGTGCGTGTTCTGTTATTAGAATGTGAATCATTTGTATCTGACATGGATTTCTCTAGTTATGTTGTATAAGTTATATAAATAAGACTAAAGTTCCGCATGATTAACATACCTCAGAAGCTAGTGGAGAGGCTTCGATTCAGTTGATTTTATTTTCAGTTTATTACATTAGAATTCCTTCATTTATAGATTGATTTGAGGAATATATGTTTTGTTTCCCATTCCAATTTGAAAAAAACGTAAAAAGAATGGATTAGTACGGAATGAAGAAACATTTTTTTTAACTAACTAATTTTTGCAAGTGGGAACACCCGCGTCTACGTCAGTTATCGCAGTAAAGAGAACGCAATGTCCTTTCTCAAGAACCAAAGTATTTCCATGTCAAATTTCATGGAATTCGGTACAGTGGTTTAGTCGTAAAAGCGTAATAGACAGATAAATAAACACACAGTTGCTTTCAAAATAATATTATTATGGATGTGATAAGTATGGATTACCCGACTGTGAAAAAAGGATGGTTATATTTTTCAAGTGCATGTATGTGTAAATAGTTCTTTGGTACGCTCTAGAGCATAAACGGCTTGTCATATTTTTAAGTGAGTGGTGTCAATAGATTCATCTAAGTAGTGAGAGTGATACTGGAATATCAAAATAAATCAAATCTTTTAGTTTTAGTCTTTCTATCTCTTCCAATCTTCGATGAATTAAATATTGATGTCAGATATTGACACAGTCAGTGTTTTTTTTTAAAATAATTCGTTACTTACTAAGTACATGTATAGTTTAAATACACCTTAAACCTTAACCCAAAATCTAATTTAACAATATCCATACAAAGGTTATCTGAAAGAAATCGCCGCGCGATTAGACCACCTATTGTAATATCAAATGTAGATTTCCATGTATGTCTGAACAAATTTTTATATTTACTTTTACGCAATAAAGTTATGTATATAAATATAAAAATGAATATCTTTATCCATTAAACTCTTAAGAAAATTATGCAATATATATGCAAAATGTATGAATAAAATTAATAAATATTTCGGACATCTAACACACAACGCCATCTAGTCCCAAACTAAGCAGAGCTTGTATTATAGGTACTAGACAACTGATACGAATTCATAAATACTTTTGTATTTGTAAAAACACACATATTATACATAGAAAATACCCAAACTCCGAAACAAATATTTGCAGATCATACAAACATTTGGTCCGACCCAGGATTCGAACCCGTGACCTCATGTACAGCAGTCGAGTACGCTACCACTGCGCCACTGAGGCAGTTAAAAACCATTAGTCATATTAAAATAGGTCCTAAAATTGCCTCATGCGAGGGATAATCTGCACCCTTTCGTCACCACAGATCCGGTTGTAGTGGAGAGCCATAGGGAATTCCTGAGACCAGAAGTGACTGTATTTTGGCACATCATGCCAATGATGATAGGATACATACATACATACATACATACATACACCCAATATTTATTGTGTCTATAAATATTCTTTACCACACAATGATTTGTCACTGTGATGTATATTATAAGTTTATGACAATAGTTGTTATTACTTTTTCAAAACGTTTGTTACGACACCATAAATCATTCATTTGTATAATACGCTCAAAATAACGTTTTTTATTTCATTCTCTAAGTTGAAACTAACAAGTTTAGACTTATCAGTGAGCAATAATCGAGTATTTCAAGCAGAAAAATAGTTTTCATACAACTCATGAATTGTTTCGAGTTTTTGCATTGTAATTTACAATTTAGCATAAATTAAATAGCGAGTGTCTGTAAGCTCACATAAGTGTAATTTATTGATTATTTTATCACTTTGATAACCTAAATTTATATTATCACCGTGACCATCATTCCGTTCAAGTGGGCGGGATGGCAACCAATAAAAATACATAATTTGGAAAAAAAAATGTAATTTATGCGCTTCCTGATATCGGAAACTTGAAATACCTGTGGTGCTTAATATTACAATGAATGAAACATTACAGGTAATCACATTAGTACATCTGTGAAGCGATCGGTACTGCGTCTTCAGTCGTCTTAAAATTCCACCAACGGCAATCGAACCAGCTTACCAAACGGCTATCGAACTCGTGGTTGTATGATCGTACATGATCAAACTCTTGACTACCCTATCAGTTAGCTTTTGATCCCTACACTTGTACACTAGTTCGTTTTTATTTGAAGGGCTGCCACAGTGATTCTAATCAGCCAGATGTAAAGCTTGAATCGAATCCAAGAGTGGCGGTCTCCACACTCACTGCGAATACAGACAATGCAATAATGTGACCCATACTATAGCGGACTAGGGAGATACATTTTCATGCCCGCTTAGAAAACATGGAATCATTGTGGAAAGAAAACGCGCGTTGGTAATGAGGTGTAGGCCGGCTCGACCGGGGTGATACCACGGTCTCACAGAAAACCGGCTTGAAACAGCGCTTACACTGTATTTCATCGAGTAAGTGAGGATACCGGAGGCCCATACTACATACGTACGGAGAAGGTTTTGAATTAGACTGTATTTTTAGTGTCTGTTACCTGAGTACTATCGACTGGGTGAACCGATTTTGATGATTCTTTTTTAATTGAAAGCTGGTGCTTCTCGATTCCATTTCGGTTTAGACCAGTTTTGGAAGCCTTTTTGTTAAAATAGAATTTTAATACACATTTTACAAGCTTTTAGTTTCACCTGTCTTGATGTTTGCCTGTAATCAAATCTTGCAAGTTTGATCCACTTCCCCATTTCCGACTGAGCTGAAATTTTAATTAAACCTTTAGTTTTGATAACAATGCAATTATATATATAATCGGAATTATTATTAATACAAAATGGCGGAATGGTATTGTGTACCTATGCTTTAAAACAAAACGGTCTTGCTTGTGGAAAATAGAGTAAACAAAATATTAGGAGAATGATACCACTACAGCCATAAATAATATTCAGTTACTAAGAAAAAGCTATTTTGATAAATGTTACATTTTTTTTATTTACAGTCGTAATGGGGTGTACGTGTATGGCCGGATATCCGTTTGTCAAACGAATCCCAGAAACAGATATAAAAATATGTTATGAACATTTATTAAATATGACAGCGTCCCGTTTATTTATGATGATAAATTGATATTTTGGGTAAAATTACTTCGTTCGGAATATCTCATTATTAATATCAAGAAAATTTGTGAGGATTAATGTATGAATGTTTGTTACTAAGTCTCTCTAAAATGGCTGAACGAATTTGAATAAAATGTAGTATTGAAATAGTTTTTTATGGGCAGCACTGCAAAAATGATTGTACACTGCCTGATGGAAAGCATAAGCCCGCCGTTGTACATGTGTGCATGAAGTTTTAAAATAAATAAATAAATAAGCAGAATTGAAGTGGTCACCATACTCATTGCGAATGTAGACAATACAACACTTGCAAATACAACAATGACTACACGGTTGGCCTAGTGGTTTCAGTAGTCGCCACACCACTTCCTACTGCGCCAAGTGTTGTGGGTTCAAATCCTACATGGGACAACACTTTGTGTGATCCATAAATTGTTGTTCTAAGTCTGGGTGTACTTTGTGTCCGTTTCATGTATGTTTGTAAAGATCCCCGCGACACAGGAATGTATATTCCTAATGCGGGAGTTGTAAAAAAAAAATCAAATCAAATACAAGTGGGTTGGTTTTCATAATTCCAACAAGTTCTAAGAAGTACCGACAATCGAGTGTTTAATTACTATTTAAATAAGGAATCCAATGAACTAAACCGACCTTTAATATAAATTGCGCTGCCTTTTATAAGTTAATTATAAGATCGTAATATATAGTCCAACACCGAGACTTTATGCTGGACCTGCAAAATATATTTAGTCAACCAACGATTTGTCGACTATTACATAGTTAGATAATCTACGTCATTGTAGCTATTTAAAGGGTTCATGGTAAATTTTAATATCGAGTATTTAAACAGAAAAGTGCCATCTGTTACACAAAAGAAAAACTAGATTACTTGTATTAGAAATATTATGGTCGATGCTAGTAGTAGTTACTTAAATTAAATTGTTAAACGTTAATGTATGACATTCGTTTTGATTATGAGTTCATGCCAGAGGAATCGATCCTAAACTGTAACAAAATATAACCAAGTGGTATTACATTGAGAGAGTCAGATATGCCGAGAGATAGCGTTGCTTGTAGGCAATTCGCAAAACTTAGAAACACGAATTCAAAAGTAATCATGCGAGTGAACCTACTGAACTTGTGCAGATTGCACGTCGTCTCGCAGCTTGGTTCGGACTTTTGGAATTAAACCGGTCGTGTCCAATGGATTTAATTCCAAGAGAAATAATGATTTTAGAGAGCACTTAAAAGACTACAGATAATTAAAATATGGCAAAGCAATAACGTGGTTGCGACAGTATCTCGGCAAATAGGCATGATGACAGTTACCAAGAACATCTAAAATTATGTATTTATTTGATGAAATGGGGTTCAGCTAGTATAAAAATCGTATTTATTTCTATATTTAATTAATTAACAAAAATAAAACAATAAAATACAGCAATCCGCTATTTTAGGTTGAACACGAATCAGAGCGAGTTACGTCACATATATATAAAGTTCACTGCTCGGATATAATTGACAATTACTGCTGTTCTTTTCTTTCATTTTCTTAAAAATGGCAAACTGCGCCGGTATCCACAATTCTGCCAATGTCAAGTGGAATGGAAGTACGTGAATTTTTGGATAAAATATAGATCAAAGAGGAAAAAAATTCAAAATTTACTACATACATATACGAGGTGTGTTCAAAAAGTATCGGGAATTTTGAATTTTCGCGGGTTTCGTATATTCGAATTTCGATTTTTTGTGGCTTTATGTTGGTACATATGTCTCTAACTTATGCTGACAAGTTCGGCCATTTTGAATGTTCAGTTAATCTATGACATCTGCTTTGCTTGCGCGTGTTTTGGTACATCTTTGATTTTTACCTATTCAAAAAAATGGAACAAAGAATTTGTATCAAATTTTGGGTGAAAAACGAAATTAAGTACGCGGATGCATTCCGAATGTTGACTGTGGCATACGGAGAAGCTACTTTGGACCAAAGCAACGTTTATCGGTGGAATAAAATGTTTTCAGAAGGCCGAGAAGATGTGAACGACGAAGAGCGTGCCGGACGCACGAGCACCGTGCGCTTCAACAATAGACGAAAAAAATTGATGGAGTGAAGAAAATGGCATTGGCCGATCGTCGAATCACCGTTAGAAAAATTGCGGAGGACCTGGGCATATTGATTGGTTCGTGCCATTCGATTTTAATCGATAATTTGGGCATGAGACGGGTCGCCGCAAAATTCGCACCAAAATTGCTCAATTTCGATCAAAAACAGCATCGCATGAAAGTTGCTAACGAGATGTTGGAATCTGTCCGCGACTTTTTCTTGTTCCTGTGACTTTTTCTTGTTCCCGAAACTGAAGAGGCCCATGGAAGGACGACGCTACGCCTCGATTGACGAGACAGAGACGGCATCGAAGGAGGAGCTGAACAAGATACAAAAAAAATGATTTTTTGTGTATAATATCCCAGGGGGATTACTTTGAAGGGGACAAAATAGATATTCACGAATAAATAAATAATTTTTGAAAATACATAAAATTCGCGATACTTTTTGAACACACTACGTATATGTACATACGTATACATTCATACTGCATCACTACTTTTTTTAAGAGCTTTAATTGACACTCATTGACAAATAGTGACGTTACGACTGCCACAAACAGACGCCATGACACCTGCGAGCGTTTTGGCGTGAATTTAAAATTTAAAATTTAGATCTCAAGTTTTCCTACAAAATTTATTTTTTAGAAATATAACTGTTTTTGATAATAGAAGATACTTCCGAACAGAATAAAATAGTTTTTTCAATTAGTCATCATGTTTATTGTAGTTCTTGGCATATAACTGACGTAGGTCTAATGACATCTAGAAGTAAGTATTCAATTGGTGTTTTAGTGTCAATAATTATTATCGTTTCTGTTTGTTTTCATACCTGGTTGAATTTTAGAAGTCCAGTTCTAAAAGTGTTGTGGCTAAAATTAACGTCTAGCGGGATATCATAGATAGTAGTAGATTCATATCCAAATATATGAATAGGTCATAGATATTAATTAATAGAAAGTAGGACTTACAGGTTTATTTTACGGAAAATAATCACTGCACTTTTTGTAACAAAGTAAGCTTACTCTTCTACATATATAAGCAACTTAACTTATAATTTAAGCAAGTTTATATTTTAATTAACATATGAAATTAGGTAGGTAAATAGTTTTTCAAAGATTGACAGGATTGAAAATATTTAAGTGATGATTTAATTAAATGCGTACTATATAATACTATAATCCGACAAAGAACCAGGGTCATCGACGTAGCCCACAGGATTAGCAAGCTGAAGTGGCAGTGGGCTGGCCACATTTGCCGAAGAACCGATAACCGTTGGGGTAAACGAGTTCTTGAGTGGAGACCGCGTCTCGGCAAACGTAGTGTAGGACGTCCACAAGCCAGGTGGAGCGATGATTTGCGCAAGACGGCTGGCAGGAGCTGGATGCGAGAAGCCATAGATCGAACTAAGTGGCGTGAAATTTTAGAAGGATAGGACAGGGCTACGGGTATGGTCCTCCGATATCCTCACTCACTTGATGAAACATAACGCAAGTGCTGTTTCACACGGGTTTTCTGTGGAACCGTAATATCACTCAGGTCGAGCCGGCCCATTTATACCGAAGCGTGGCTCTCCCACGGTAAAAGTTATAAGAAGAGCTGTGAAGATCTACGTTAGCTGGCATAATTTTTGAGCTTCAGCAGTCCAAACTGTGACTAATATATTCCAATATTACATGAAAACTATGAAATCTGTCTGACGTGAGTGGTGCAATAGTAACATATGCAATTACACTCTGATCGGACCAAACGTTTATATCATCTGCAGATATTTATTTCAGAGTTTAAATACTTCCTATATTCAATAAGATGTATTTATAAAAAATATTGCCAGTATTATCTATCAGCCAATTTAATTTTCATACAAAAGTTCCGCTTAGCTTAAAACTAGATGGCGGTATGTGCGACATATCTCAAAATATATTTGATAAATTTTTAGAGAAAAAGGCTCAGTTCAAGTTCTGGATGTAGTGCCTACAACTGCCTTGCGAAGAATGACTAGCATAAAATATGCTGCCATGATTTACATTATTATTAGTTAGATATGTATGGTCATAGTTTATATTGAAGCATAATTTAATATACCCATAATGATATTTAAAGGCATAGGAAGTGTTCAAATACTACGTAGCATCTGTTGAGATCTGGTGTGTAGTGTCACGATTTTGAAAAATAAATCGCGTGATGTGGGATCTGGCATTTGTTCTCTTGCATTAAACTTAGTTACTCTTACTTACGCTAGATGTCAGACGTTCTATCAAGGCCACGATATCAAAATTAACTGCAAATTTTATTGATAGAGTGATTTTCTTTTCGTTTAATTTGACATTTAGTGCAAGACAGGGGAACTAAAGTTTATTCAAGAAAGACCTAATCCTAACCAGCATTATTTAATCAATGGTTGATCATTGTAGTAGGGACATATTGTTATTGTGTCAGTTTAAAAAAAATATTAATCATGGTACACAAATTTTTATCAATACTTATGTCCATGTATCGTTGTTATTGTAGTAATATGAATATGTAGGTGTATCGAATTAAATAGTCCACAGTGCAGAAGTGTAGGAACGAAAGTTTATTACGAATTTACACATACACAAGTATGACACTATAACATAGAAGGAGTGATAGTATTGAAAGTCTAACAGAAAATATAAAATATGGAAGACTATGTTAGTGCGGCGGGACGGAACTCCTTGTCCTTATATGAATGGGTCGTTGCGCGGCATGCACGCGCGAGCGCAACACTAGGATAGTGCCGTCTCGCCCACACTCGCAGGGCTTAGCTACAACGGCGCGATGGCCGGCTGACGAAACGTAAACAAATACCTACGAATAAAATCTGTACGTTAGTATTCTTAACAATGTTTGTTATAAGTAATTTATTTCCAACAGATTTTTAGGTAATTTATAATTTTATATAAATAATAGTAAATTATATATAGTTCTGTTACAGTTTTACTGCAACAAGCAACAAGCACACTGAAAAGCATCAAGTATGTACGCATATATGTTAAAAAATGTGTAATTGTATATGTATATTATATGTATACTGTATTATATGGATATCTATACATAATATGCATATATGGAGGTGTGTATGTATTTCCAGTTATATATAAAATAAATTGGTCTGACTAATTTTAACTTCATAGTAAATGTTCCGTTTACAGGTGGTAGGCTGAAATAAGTAACAATAATGAGGCACAGCACTGTCAGGAGGAAGAGCTATTTTATAGTTGTGCTAGTTCAGTTTTGATACAATTTATACTTTACATTCTAAGGATAAAATAATATCCGTTTTTGGATAAAACAACAAACAACTTTATGAGGTATTAAATAGAATTGAGATAAATAAATAGAATATAACAATATTTGTGACAGTGTTTGACGGTGCTTTAATAAAATTAATTTATTGTTGACTATCATCATCAGCCTATCGCAGTCCACTGCTGGACATAGGCCTCTCCAATTTCACGCCACTTAGTTCGATCTATGGCTTCTTGCATCCAGCCCCTGCCAGCCGTCCCGCGCCAATCATCGCTCCACCTGGCCTGTGGACGTCCTACACTTCGTTTGCCGAGACGCGGTCTCCACTCAAGAACTCGTTTACCCCAAAGGTTATCGGTTCTTCGGCAAATGTGACCAGGCCACTGCCACTTCAGCTTGCTAATCCTGTGGGCTAGGTCGATGACCCTGGTTCTTTGTCGGATCGTTTCGGATGCGATCCCTTAGAGAAACGCCGAGCATAGCCCTCTCCATAGCACGCTGAGCGACTTTGAACTTATGGACCAGTCGAACCGTAAGTGTCCACGTTTCGGTTCCGTATGTCATTACGGGTAGGACGCACGCATTGAAGACTTTCGTCTTGTATGCTGATCCTGAATCTGGACGGACATAGTGGCTGCTTTGTAGAGACATCTCAAGACTTGGATGTACCGCCAATCTACTTGGCTGCAGGGACTCCAGAATAGACCAGATCTCGATCGAGTCAAAGGCCATTTCATAGTCCACAAATGCTAGATACAGGGGCTGATTATACTCTTCGGTCTTCTGTATTATCTGCCGCACTGTGTGGATGTGGTCTATGGTGCCATATCCGCTCCGAAACCCAGCCTGCTCCGGTGGCTGGTTTTCGTCGAGTCTTCGCGCAAGACGGTTCGTGATGACTCTTGAAAACAGCTTATAGACGTGGCTCAGGAGGGAAATGGGCCGATAGTTTTCAACATGGTTTTATTTCCCTTTTTGAAGAACAGGACGACCACACTCCTACTCCACGCCTCTGGAGTTCTCCCTTCGAACAGGACAGCGTAGAAAAGCTTTTGGAGCGCCTTTAGTACGGGTTTACCTCCAGCCTTTAACAGCTCTGTAGTAACGCCATCCTCTCCAGGGGCTTTTCCATTTTTCAGCTGTCTAAGAGCCATCTCGATTTCGTCAATGTTGACTACTGGCAGATCTTCAGAGTGATGGCGTGTTAATGTGGCTCTAGGGTCCTCATTTTCGGGATCAGGTCGAGTTGCATGCAAAGCGTACAAATCGCCATAGAAGCTTTCTACTTCCGAAAGGACGGCCAGCTTGGAAGCAACGACTTCTCCGCTTGCTGTGGTCAGCTTCGTCAAATGGCTTCTTCCAAGAGATTTCACAAATTCTTTTGAGCCCCGATTCTGCTCGATTGCTCTTTCAATCAAAAGAGTGTTGGAGCATCGGAGGTCGTGTCGTACACGCTTACTAATCTCTCGGTTTAGAGTCCGCTTTGCCGATGAAGTGACTGGCTCACGTCGTTCCTTCAGTAACCCTAGTGTCCTCTCTGAAAGTTTCGACTTCGTGCCTCTATGCTACTGCATTTGACAAAATCTTGTACCTTCATTCCTGAGGATTCGAACCACATTTTCAAGGTTCTGGTTTACGTCTCTTGTGGTTTCCATGGCATCAAATTGGTTTTCCAGATTAGACTGGAATTTTTCAGATCCCATCTCGACTTGGAGCAGAGTTGGTCGGAGCCTGGATTTCATCATGCGGACACGTTCAGCTTTGAAGTTGACATTCAGAGAACCTCGGACTAGACGGTTATCACTACCGGTGTTAAACCTATTGAGCACTAAGACGTCTCTGAATATGTGCTTCCTGTCCGTCATGATGAAATCGATCTCATTTTTGGTCATAGCGTCAGGGCTTTTCCACGTCCACTTTCTTTGGGGCCGCTTCTCAAAAAATGAGTTCTTCAAAAACAGCCCCTCCCGCTCGAGAAAGTTGATGAGCATTAGCCCCCTATGATTCCTGTTTCCAAATCCATGGGATCCTATTACCGATTCACCGCGGGTTTGTACTCCCACTTTGGCGTTGAAGTCACCCATGACTCAGTCAGACCATGGCTAGGTTTATAAAGTGAATTGTTCATCATTGAATTCATTTCTTGTTACAATGAAACGATTTATAATGAATGATGATTAATGATTTATTGTTTTGTATTCTTCTTGCACACTAAATCATTAAATTGATAATGCCCTGTTGCAAAAAGTACAAGTGAGTGAAGTTATCCCAACAAGTGCCAACAAGTCCTTACCATATTCATGGAAATATAATATAATATATCAAGAAATGCGATTACTTAAATCGATTATCAATTTTAATCACAGTTGCACTGCCTTTTCTTTGTTACAAGATTATATGGTCCAGCACCACGACTTTGAGCCTTCAGTGCCTGACCTACAAAAATTGTTACAATAACATCCTAACATCACCAGTGTCTAACTAGTATGAACTAAACTACTCCATCAAACCTATTAAGAACGTTCACGGCAAATGTTGATATCGCGTATTTAAATAGTAAACTGGCATCTGTTATTCGAAAGATGAACTATATCAGTTGCGTAAGTGATAATGCAGATACTATTTTACATGTAGTCCTTAGTGACCTTGTTATTGTAAAACTGTAACAGAACTTATAAATTTATAACAAACATACACGGATTCAAGTATTGATACTCGTTTGTGACCCTTAACTAATCCATGAATTTGAACATGAACATGAAAGAATTAACGCATTATCTTTTTTAATTCAACATGGGCCAAACGAGCAGACATATCGCCTGACGGTAAACCATCTACTAGCCATCCAGGAGGAAGTAGCAAGAATCCTATAGTTAGTCATCTACCTCCGTAGCGATCTACCCTATAGGATTCTTGCTACTACCTCTTCCGAAACTTCTTGTGCCGCGGAATACCTTTTCCTTGAAGTTTGTGTCAAGGGGTCTAAGGTTTTACTAGTAAAACCTTAGATCCCTATAGATAGACAGCGGGAGGGCAGTAAACCACCCCTAGGGGTGGTTTACTGCCCTCCCGCTGTCAACCACTTCTCCAGTCTGGAAACAGTTCTGGAATCTTTAGGGTCGGAATACTCACATCACATCATTATGGGCGTTTTCAACACCAATCTCCTGGCATTTAACTCCTCCCGTACTCGTAACCTCCTCAACATTATCCAATCTAGTGGCCTCCATGTCCTGCCCCTTCAAGCAACTCATTTTAACATTGATCATCAGGATACTTGGCTTGACATAATGCTCACCTCTGCCCCAAACCTTATCCATTTCCACGGTCAATATCCCGCTCCTGGATTTTCCCATCATGATTTAATTTTTCTCATTTATATACTAAAACCCCCTAAACCACTTCCCAAAATTCTGCACGTTCGTAGCTTTAGACGAATTGACGTTAATAAACTGTGTGCGGATGCATCCAAATTAGACTGGTCTAAATTGGGAGCAGCTAAAGATGTAAACGATAAAGTCAAAATTTTAAATGATGCCATTCTGAACTTATATGATATCCACGCACCTATAAGGAAAGGTACATTAAAGCGCCCCCCTGCTCCATGGATGACTGATGAAATTCGCATTGCTATGAGACGGAGAGACTGTTGCTGCGGTAGGTACCGGAGGGATCGTTGTGAGGAGAACTGGAACCTTTTTAAGACGGCGAGGAATCGGTGTAACCGTACGTATCACCCCGTAACGCTAAACGCCGCCACATAATTCAGAATTTGGAATCCTGTCCAACTTCCTGCATGTGGAAGTTCCTTGGAACGCTAGGTATTGGTAAACTATATCGCTTGGAGGTTAAGATGACGATCGGTTTGGATGATATAAACCGTCATTTCTCTACTGCATCTCAGCTAAATCATCAAACCAAGAGTCATACCTTGAGCTATATAACGAGTCTCACACACCTGGACATTGCACCCTTTGACTTTTCTCCGGTGTCTTCTGAGGATATCAAAAAGATTATCCTGACCATTCGTTCAAATGCTGTCGGATGTGACGGCATTAGTCGTCGCATGATTGTTGCTATCTTGGATCACATTCTTCCAGCAATATCACATGTTATTAATTTTTCACTCGACTCTAATACCTTTCCCACGCTCTGGCGTAAGGCCTTCATTATACCTTTATCCAAAATAAGTAACCCTTCTCTTCCTGAACACTTCCGACCAATTTCTATTCTTCCCTTCCTTTCTAAAGTGCTGGAGGCCAGTGTTCATAGGCAGCTTTCACAATTTGTGTATCAGCAGAATCTTCTCAGTCCTTTACAATCTGGGTTCAGATCTGGTCACAGCACAACCACCGCTCTTCTCAAAGTGACTGGCGATATACGGCAAGGTATTGAGGACACTAAAGTCACAGTGCTGGCTTTGATTGACTTCTCGAATGCCTTTAACACTGTTTGCCATGTAGTTCTACTGGCCATCCTTTCCCATCTTATGATCTCCTCAGAGGCCCTGGAATGGTTCTCATCCTATCTTCAGGGACCACAACAGTGTGTTCGCATTGATGATCTGTCATCGAGTTCGTGTGATCTTTGCACTGGCGTCCCTCAAGGCGGTATATTATCTCCCTTATTATTCTCAATTTTTATTAATCCCGTAACCGAACATCTTCGGTGTTCATATCAGCTATACACTGACGATCTGCAGGTGTACACGCAGTCAAGGGTTGAGGACATCTCACACGCAATTGACAAAGTCAACAATGACTTAGATTTCATAAGAAGCTGGTCTGCGAGGTTTGGGTTGTCGGTAAATCCAACCAAATGTCAAGTTATCATCGTAGGGAGCAAGCTGATGCTGAGTAGGTTGGACACGGCAGTCCTCCCACCAATTGTCTACAACAACATTATAATACCTATAAGTACAGTTGTAAAGAACCTGGGGTTATATATAGACTCGACACTTGATTGGCGGGCACAGGTTGGCCACGTCAGTCAGAAGGTCACCTATTGTCTTCGTGCTTTATATCGTCTTAAGAACTTCATTCCTGTAAAACCAAGGTCACGCTAATGCAGTCTTTAATAATTCCCTTGATCGACTATGGTTATGTGTGTTATTTTGACCTGAATGCAGACCTCCTCAACTAACTAGACCGTCTTCTCAATAACTGCATTCGATTCGTCTTTAATCTTCGCAAGTATGATCATGTGTCTGCTTTACGTTCCCAGTTGCAATGGCTACCAATTCGGCAGCGCCGCAGTCTACGTGCCCTGACTTCTCTTTTTTCTTTTTTGAACTCTCCATCATTGCCCGAATACTTGGTACCACATTTCAGCTTCTTATGTTCCAACCACGACCGAAGTCTTCGGTCAACTGACAACCTGCTTCTTCTATGCCCCTCTCACACCACTAACTTTATCAATAGTTCCTTCTATGTGCAGTCAGTCCTACTGTGGAATGCACTTCCTACCGAAATCAGGATGTCTACTAATCGTCTTACATTTAAAGAGTTCGCGAACTTCTTCTGAGTGAATTGGCAGTATAGTCTCAATGCTAATACCCGTCTATATATGTGTATATATGTTTAAGTGTGTGTATGTATGTGTATGTATGTATGTATATATGTGCGTATGTATTTATATATGTATGTTTGTGTATATTGAGTATCTGTTATATATGTAGTAGTATAATTGTATATGCTTATCTAGTATCTGCATAATTGCTATTAGTCCGAGTTCAAAATTTTGTCCTTGCACCTACCGCATCATATTTCTGCAACACCTGTAGGTTGACTGGTAGATAATGCCTAATGGCATTAAGTCCGCCTTTGTACCTCATGTGCATTAAGTTAATAAATAAATAAGCATGGATAAAAACGCGGGCAATTTGAAAAGAATCCGTGACATTTTACTCTTGGATTCAGCTCATGCCTTCCATCAGGCAGGGCAGAGTCATTTTGGCAGCTTATACATAAAAAAATAAAAAAATAAGGGACTTCGTTGTTGGGATAGCAAAACACTGACAAGGATTATCAAAATCGGTTCAGCAACTTCAAACCGCTGTTGATTTGAAGTTTTTGTCGTACCACTCATTAATATAATTTTTCAAATGAATAACGAATATAGTTTACAATATTAGTTATTTAGTTTAGTTTTTTTTTGTTTTAAATGTTATTATTTGAGGCCAGCGCCAAAAACTAAGATATTGTGTGTGTGAAACATTTGAATACTAAATGGATGGACACGCTTTCTGAAATAGGTTAAAAGTGATGTCATCTATTAAAATGGGAAACTGCCATCTATTATTCGTTAATATCGATCGTAAAATCGATCATTCTCTACGTTTGAAACATGTATGATGATGACGTGAAAACAGTATGACGGTCTGTCTAACACTGCCGTTTGACCCATATTGAATAAAAAAGATACTGCGTTAGTTTTTTCATGTTCATGTTCAAGTCATAGATTAGTTAAGGGTCGCAAACGAGTATCAATACTTGTATCCGGGTGTTTGTTATAAATTTATAAGTTCTGTTACAGTTTTACAATAACAAGGTCACTAAGGAGTACATCTAAAATAGTATGTGCATTATCACTCACAACTGATATAGTTCATCTTTCGAATAACAGATGCCAGTTTACTATTTAAATACGCGGTATCAACATTTGCCGTGAACGTTCTTAATTGGTTTGATGGAGTAGTTTAGTTCATACTAGTTAGGCACTGGTGATGTTAGGATGCTATTGTAACAATTTTTGTAGGTCCGGCACTGAAGGTGCTGGACCATATAATCTTGTAACAAAGATAAGGCAGTGCAACTGTGATTAAAATTGATAATCGATTTAAGTAATCGCATTTCTTGATATATTATATTATATTTTCATGAATATGGTAAGGACTTGTTGGAACTTGTTGGGATAACTTCACTCACTAGTACTTTTCGCAACAGGGCATTATCAATTTAATGATTTAGTATGCAAGAAGAATGTAATAAAATAAATCTTCATTGTAACAAGAAATGAATTACAAATCACAGTATAACCCTGACTCCCAAAGTGTCGTTAGATGTGTGTTGAGAGTCAGACCCTAATCACAGGCAAAACAATAGTTACAATAGTAGCTTCCTATCCATCACATAAATTATCTGATATCAAAATGTGAGAGGAACATCCCGATACTAAAGGTTCTAGCTGGTGTCTGGTGGGTGCTCAGGCTAAATCTCTTCGTATTATAATTGGCTGTATGAAGTCCTCTCCCATCAATGCCCTACAAGTAGAATGTTCTGAGCCCCCTGTAGCAAGAACAAGTCAATTTTTGTCTGCCCGCTTCATATTAAAAGTGATGTGTAAACCCCATCCAAAGTTTTCCGGATTACAAACCGTTCATTAGCGGTGCAGTAAAATATGAATCTCTTCCTCTATTCAGCTTCGACTAGAATATTCTGTGTTTTTTCTGATGTTATTTTAAATACCGGGATCTGTAAAGACTCTGATCATGCCAATTCGATCTTCAACGCATTGGTTGAAGAGCAATGGAAGGATTTCAATTTTTTTTTACTGATTTCCCCAGATTATATACCCTATGGATGCTTCAGTTTACTCCCAGGACTCCAGGATTATCCTAAAGTTTAGATGTCCCAAAGAGTCATCCGTGTTTAAGGGCGAGCGTATGGCTATTCTGGAAGCATGTCTCTTTATAAAATCTCACAATATTAACAAGGCCGTTATATTTACCGAATCTCTGAGCTGCCTTTTTCTTTAATTCTAGGAATAAAAAATATTTTATTTTGCACAAAGCACAAATGTAATTCAATAAGTGGCTAGCCATAGTGACATCAGAGGCAATGATTGTGCAGACTCACTGGCTATAAATACTACCTTTTCTGAAACTACGGACCTCAAGCATTTCATTCATTATTACTACGACCTTCTGAGGATTCCCAAAGAAAAGCTACTGGCAGCTTTGCAGTTAGAGTGGAACACCTCCTCTAAAAAGAAAGGCAACCAATTTATGTCATTCAACTATCTGTTACATCAAAACCCGGACAGGGTTTGTCCTTTAAATACAAAAAGATGTCTAAATTTATAATTTCAACAATATGTGGGCTTCGTACAGGTCACCGTTGCTCCCCCGTTTTCTTGCGCAACATTCGGGTCAGAGACTCATCAATATGCGAATGTGGAATAGGCGAAGGCAGTTTGGACCACATATTTTTTAATTGCAAGAAAAATAATTCATCTCTGGACTTATATGGCTTTTCAAGAAACTTGAAAATTCCCACCCCTATTAATTTCTCTTCTCTTTTAACTTATGCATCGCCAGAACTCATTCAGGCCTTAATGATTTTTATACGTTGTAATACCATTAAACTTTAATCAGTTTTCCTGTTTCCTCCTCCACTTTGCTATCTTTTTTTTTCAATTATCGAAAGATTTTTTTATTCATTGCAGTGATAACCTTCAGAGCATGTTCATTGTTCTTAAATTTACACGAATCTTTTACACACATTTGACATTGGCAGAATTGTCGACATCGGCACAGTTTGCCATATCCGAAACAAAAAAAAGAAAACCTATCTTTCTCTTTCTATTTTTATGGAGATTAAAAGCGGCTCGCTGTCGACGTAACTAGTCATTTAATGTTAACAATTATTTTTATTGAAAAGCGAAAATAGGGTCCAAATATGCACAATAGGGCAAATTTTATTAATTATGTCCATTATTATTGTTATTGATTTGTTCTTCTTATTTTTCAGGAGGGAATATACATACCAGCGATAACTGTGTGTTGGACACACAATTATCAATATTTTGGATATCAGGGCTTTACAGTGTTTTACTTTTCACTTTTGTTATTGTTGTTAGAATTTATTAACTATATTGACGACAAATATCGTTTATTTCATCATCATCTTACTGGGTTCCTAATTTATTAAGACTTGTGCTGTAAAAGTATCTAAAAGAAATTAATTCAAGCATATTCAAGCCCGCAAATTAATGGGCAGGTCTGCAACGAAGGTGAATAAGTCACATTTGGTACTGTAGCTCAAAAATCAGATAATTCACTTCTCGGTGTCTGATTGGGCACAAATTTGGTAACAAAATTTATTAAAATAATGTTTAATAGTTTAGTCTTAAACGCATAACTAACTTAGAAAGGAACTAATACCGCGTATGTACCTAGCACTGTAACTTCTGTACACCAGGTTCAACAGCAGTGATCTACCAACACACCGAGTAACAACACATTAAAATTTACTCGGAATCCACAACAAAATTGATCTGAAAAAAACTATTGGAGTTGCAATTAAGTCACGTTCCCCTGCAAACAGCTCAGGAGGGAATTGGAGCTGAGAGCTCAGCTGGAGCCAAGAGAAAATCATAATAGGAAGACACTTTTTTAAGCCGGGGTGCAACACTGATAAATAATACAGGTGAGCTATATTTGATTACTACAGAATATATGAGAAAATCGTTTAGAAATTCACCGTAGTTGACAAAGATTCCCATAGTATGGCCATAGGACCCATAGGGGCCAACCGTGGGAGAGCCACGCTTCGGCATGAATGGGTCGGCCGGGCCACAGCTCACCGGCTCACAGGAAACCGGTGTGATACAGCGCTGTGTTGAGGTTGGAAGTTTCCGAGTGAGTCCCCAATTTTATCTGGAGTTACGTCCAAACAAATCGCTAGTAATCTAACATCAATATTTCAAAAGGTTCCTTATATATTAGTGTTGGAAATAAAATGTTATGAGATCTAATTCAGTGATCACTCCATCTATGGCGTGGTCAAGAAACAATCAACAAACGATAGGCCCGAGGAAACAAATCATACTTACGTCTTTGTACAATTTATTTGGGGTTATACTGATTAAATGAATTTGTCTTCTGCACAACTAATTGTATATTGATTAGTGGGAACATTACACATTATCATTCGTTAACATGATTAATAATTCCATTTTTGGTTTGTCGATGCATTTTTAATAGTCTGACTCGTGACTGTATATTGATAAAGGTAGAATTATTATTATTTAGATTGTTTCGTCATACTACATACATAATTTAAATAATTTAATGAAAAACGTTGTCAAGAAACAGCCTTATATGATATGCTTTAGCAGACCTTTTCAATACAATCATTATTTACAATCTTTACTAAGATATTACACTTGTTACACTGTTGTGAGGTAAGAAACGAAAGCCAGTGCTACGAACTGGTGAGCCTCTTTCAAAAACACTACACTAATTGACATTTTATGAGAGTTATTCTAATAAGTCATTGAAATAATATTACCTTATATTTTAGAACTTGAAGAAATCATTTATAGAATACTAGCTTATCGAGCTAATAAGCTAACAATAGGAAGCTAAATAGAAGAGGGTTCGTTTAATTGTGATTCTTTATTAATTTAAGGTTCATAACCATTTCGGTACGACAGACCTTCGAAACAGAGCGCTGGGCTCTTTTCAGATCAATCATAATGCACATGCACCACCCCACGCTTTTATACAATATCCAAGCACAGATTGAGCCAGCAGTCAACAAAATGCCTCAAGTTATATAAGACACGTACAAGTTGCCTGGTGCGGGCGACAACACTGTCAAGTTCTGTGATATCATGATACGTCCAAAGCGGTCCGGTCGGCTCACATGAAGCATAACTTTTCCAACGTTTCCTACTTACTCTTGACTCTTGACTACTTTGATATGTTCAAAAAATATATTTAAACTGTCTAGTTGATCTAACAGGTAGCGTATGTGATTGTCGATCAAGAGTTTTCGGGTTCGAGACAATAAGTACGTTATAACAGTCCGAAGAATGGCAATTGGCGGTGTTTTCCACCCGTGGCTCGGAAATCACTTTGAGCCGTCGGTTCCGGCTGTCAGGAACACCTATGACATTCGTTATTTTAATGCAGGTGACATTAAAACTAGTTCAATTTTCGCGTTCAGTTCACCCTCGGGGTTGCGGAGTTTTGATGCCAGCCGGATTTACCTGAATATCAGTTTTTCCATGGAACGGTCCATGGAAAAACTGATATTCAGGTAAAACCGGTTGAACACAACTATTTTTGGAAATAATAAAGGCTAGGAAAATGTTGATAAGAACTTTCCAACAAAGGGTCTTTCTCAATACAATTATTTTGCGATGTTTACGTTCGGATAAGTTCCATGGCCGAGACAACCTATCCACATCCACTGTAGGTCATTAACGCGCACCATAGACATACAAATTTTTAACACTCGACTCATTGCAGAATTCACCAAACAATCATAGTTTTAAAAAAATATAAACAAAACAAAAAAATGTCAGTCATGCGAGATACAAAAAACCGGTCAAGTGCGAATCAGACTCGTGCACCGAGGATTCCGCACAAACCTGCATGTACATTATTTGATGTATCTAAATATGTTTCGTAAATTTTTGAACAAAGTTCCTTACGGCAGGCTTGGAGGGGATAGGGATTTTGCTGCGCGACCGAACTGAAAAAAATGTGATAGTAAAACCGTAAGAAAAAATCCGTGGAAAAAAAGTGCGTGGAATAAAACCGTTATGTGAGACGTGCGCAGGCGCGACAGTCGTAGCAACAATTGAACTAACAAGTGGCTTGAATGCAATTGACAGTGATAATAGTTGGAAATTATTCAGTGCAAAAGAATTAAATACGTAAGTATTAGTTTATTTATAAATATAAAATATTTTACATTGGTTAATATTGTGTGTACATACTAAAATCTTTGTAAGGTTTTCTAGGTTATCTTCCTTGCTGTTTTGAGGGTCATACGGAAAAATTGAGAAAAAAAACTACGAAATTTCATAGAGATTATGTATATATATATGTGCGCACGTGTGTGTGAATATTTCTTTTTAAATTTGAATTGAATATTTTGATGATTCTACATTAGCCGAAGGAACTTCGTTCCTACCTGGTGTCCCACGACACCACATTTTTTCTGTATCTGTGCTATAAGACGTTGCTTCTTTCTTTTCTCTTTATTGAAAGTTATGTTATAATGATTTCATTAGTGGTGGAAGACACGTTTGCAAGCATGCACATTTTTAGTTGAAGGTCCGAGGAAATGAAAGTGTTTTTAATAAAAATAAAATACATGGCTCCTCTACATATTCTTGACTCTTGACAGTCGCTCTTGCGCACATCTTTTGATTACTTACGTCCACTTAAACCTACCTTTGTCAGTCCGACGGTGGCAGCTGTCCGGTGTAGTTGTCATGACGCCGTATTTGTATATATTCGCGGTAATCGCGTTATGTTCTGCCCAACTTCGAGGGTACAAGGTGCCTGATGCCAAATTAGAAGCCATCTACCCTAAAGGACTGAGGGTATCTGTACCAGGTATGAAGTATTTCTTTTATTTGCCTAATAGTTGTTGATTGTGTGTGTATTTATAACTACAAAGGTTATTAACTAGAATAAGGCTTTGTTTATATGTACTAGATACTACATAATGTCACTAATAGTAACGCTATTAGGTTCTAAACTACAGATAGTAAATTGTGTTTTCTATAACTTTCTTGATAGTATGCAGTAGCATGTGGTAAGTGGTTATCCTCAATGTTAAAATAATGACAGCGCTTACGAATCAATTTTTCAGACAGGGTTAAATAATGCAAGGTTTTTTTTCAAAGAATGTACATATTGTAGTAAAACTGTAAGTCAGTTATAAATAATTTTAAGCGTTTTAGAATTATAACTGCATTTAATAAATGTGTGAGAATTTAATTCAAAAAAATTTCTTTATAATACATGTTAGTATATATTAGAAGTATACAGGAGCTACCAGATTGCTTTGAAAAAAGAATGGCAAACTTCTAAACAGAGCTCCTAAAGAAGACTTCCATCGCTGTCAGCCTGACTGGTTGTTGCCAATTCTCATTTTATTTTTAAGCAGAATTTTCCAGTGACTATCTTAAATGCGTACTTTTTCCCTACTGCATTTAATAAATGTGTGAGAATTTAATTAAAAAAAAAATTCTTTTTAGTACATGTTAGTATATATTAGAAGTTTTTGATTGAGTGTATAATCGTGCATTTTCAAACCCCGATTTTATAGTTTCAATAATCTTAATATATTAGTAATATATTAATTGAACTGTCGCTCAAAATTTAGAGCTCAATTAACATGTAAACAAAGGTATAATTAATTTACTTTTGAATGTCATTCTAAAGTTATCATTTTTTAACGCTTTATGGGTCCCCGAACCTCACTTACCTGGGGAAGAGCCACTAAATAATCATTAACATTAATTTTCTAGGTCGGCTAAGGTTGTGTTGTTATTCTGATCGAGTACCGAAGATTGAGTAAGCACAAATGGGTCGGCCATTTGTGCTTACTCAATCTTCGGTACTTTTGTTAGTACATCTACCGTTTTCCTTATCTCCGTTAATTTTTTTCCTTTAGCCCTTCTAAAAGTCTTTATAATATTATGGAAGTAACTGGTCTGATAGACAAGTAGATATATTAGAATCCGACCTCAACCTCAATGTCTCTTGTATTGTACCAAGTTCCGAAGACAATCAGCGAAAAGGACATGATTTTATGAGGACTGTTTACATTTACTATTGAAAGTTCCAGGGCCTAAGTTAATTTCTATAAGATGAGAGGATGCAGTTGTGACAAAGAGGAAACAAATACTTATGTGAAATAAACAATTTTGGAAAACAATATCTGAAGCATATTATAAACCGATTTCACTGTTTTATCGCGGCTGGTTTCCCAATAAGTCGTAGTAAAATTAATAAATAACGTATTTTCAAATTAAGAAGTTCATTTTTGTTATCGTCTTTACTAATTAGCAATTGATAGCAAAATTTAATGTATCAATGAGTAAATAAAACGTACATAAAAAGTTTTACAAACTTAAAAGAAAAAAAACTATGACACAAGTTTGTTAAAACGTTTGATAAAGTTGCTTAGAGCCTATGTCACCCGGACTATTATTATGAATCGATTCGACGCCTCATTCATAAAAAAACACTTTAGTAGTTTAGACGCTACGATGAAACATATAGGGTTTTAGCAGTTACTCATAGACTGCTAAAACCCTAAGTTATTCCCGGGCCTTCCCGAGTAACATAGCTCGGTGTGTTCGTGGGTCACTGCTGTTGATCGTGGTGTACAGAAGTTACGGTGGTGGGCTTGTCCTAATGAAAAAAAAGACTGCCAAAATATTACCCTTCCTTTTGGCGTTGTTTTGTTTAGTTTCGTACAACGAATATATTTTAATCCTTAATAAACCACAAAAGGAAATTTAAAATAATTCATGTTTTAAAAGTATTACCGAGTACAATGTGACAAAATGATGATGCGTTATTTATTTGAAACTACTAAATACTTAATAGTATACCCTCATAAATAAAAAACCTTAATCTGTTCGTATATTACTATGTTTTAAGCTAACAACCAATTGGATAATCGAATAGAGAACTTCCTACTTTTCTGAAGTCGGCTAATAAGCTAGGTAAAACTGCTTAAAAAACAGTCCACACAGCTAAAATTCCATTGTTATAATTATCCAAGAAAAATGACTAAGGGAATTCCACGACTAGTTTTTAAACGTGCGAATATAATATCTCAATGGCAAATTAAAAAATAAATACTTCTCTAATTGCTGTCGTTAATAGTTTTAGTATCTTCTTCCTGCAATGATATTTAAGTGATAGGTACTGAGATATTTTTACATATGTGGTTAAGTTCGACCTGAATTCGTTTAACTTTTTTTTGGGTTCACTCCTCCTCTTTATAATATTGATATATAGACTGATATATAGGAGCTTGAAAAAGATTTTCAACTCGAGTTTTCATTCGGACAGATACCAAATTCCAGCCCTGACACCTTCAGATAAGAAGTGGTTCGATTCCCGTAGAAGCTATAAAAATAGTTTCCCTTTGATAATTACTATCGATTTGTTTATGATATAGAAGGCAAACCAGCAGACGTATCGCCTGATGGTAAGCGATTACCGCCGCCCATAGACACCCCCAGAGGCGCCACAAGTGCGTTGCCGGCCTTTTAAGATGTGTATGAGTGCCTGCTTTTGTGTGTGTACCTACTTAAATATTTATGTTAACGTTATCTATGTTTGTATACTTTTCGCAACTATTCCTGATGATCCTAATACTACGGCTATGGTTTCAGTGTTGATGTTCCAGAGTCTGGTTACTTGTATTTCGAAAGGGTGGTATTTACTGACTTTCCCTACTTTTGGACCAATATTGTAGTTAGATCGTAAATTTGTATGTATAAATATATGGATATAAATCCGTCCATAAAACATTATTAGAAAATGAAGAATTTTATATTATTTACATTCCTGACTGCATCGTTGGTCAAGTGGTTAGTGTAAGCGGCTATAGAACAAGAGGTCTCGGGTTCGATTTCCAGGTCGGACTTCTGTTGGGTTTTTCTTACAGCAAATTCTTAATAGCAGCTTGGAAGAGGGTGTTTCCCGCCCATGCCTCAGAGAGCACTTCAAGCCGTCGGTCCCAACCATGAACATCTATGGGATTGTTATTGGGAAGTCAGTGTCCTTAAATATACTGACAACTATTTCAGGCTTCGAATTCATTTCTTCCTCAGGGTTGCGAAGTTTAGACACCAGTTGCTCCATGTAAAAACTGATACTCAGGTTAAACCGGTTGAACTAGTAGCCGGCCCCAAATAATCTTGGAAATAATAAGGGCTATATAAGGAAATATTGAATAAAGAAAATAATTTGACTAATCTGTCCTATCTTTTAATCTTTTTGTAAAAAAAACTACATAGTCTTTGAACATTTAATGTTTTCGGTCATCTGACTATTTTGTTCCATCGTTCGATTTTAGTCACATCCATGTTCAAGACAAAATTTAAAAGACAGATTAGAGAGACTACTTTTATATCCATATTAATACACGATTTTTACAAGAGTCATATACTCATATACAATAATTTCTCTTTAAAACTTATAGACAGATACTACTAACAGTATTTATTACCTTACGGAAGAGACGAATGATCGTGTAAAAATGGGGTAAACCGCACAGTGATATCGCAGACCAGACAAACAATTATTGTGTGATCTTCATTATTATGGCCCTTTGAACTTGATGTAGGTACTTGGCGTCAATATGTTGTGTCTACTATAAATTATGCATTGAAAGATAATTCTGTAAGTGTCTATATGCTATAACTTAGTTCATTATAAACGATGTTTTATTGAAAGATTTCACGCAAAATTATTACAATCATCTTTTGAAATGAAACTTAGATTTAAATTACTTAAAGCCATTTCTATAGTTTTATTTTGTACAGATAACAGATTTCACCCGCGTGTATGTCGGTTATCACAGAAAACTGTAGCTTATGTCCTTCCTCGAGAATCAAATTATATCCATGTCAAATTGCATTGAAATCGGTGCAACAGTTTAGCCGTGAATTTGTAACATACAGACAGAGTTACTTTAGAAATTATTATATTGACCCATACTTTTCCAAGTTTCATTTTTGATTATATAAGAGACCAATAAGTAAACGGTTCACCTGATAACGGATGATTAACTCTGCCGGCTAGCAATCCTGACTAGTTTACTCATGGAAGATCGTGGATTCCATTTCGTGATGAACACGGAACGAAGTTATTTGACATAGACAGAGTAACAAGACATCGCACAGAGAATCAGTAAGCTAAATTCGAAATGGGCCAGTCATGTCTCCAGACGAACGCTGGAGCTGAAATGTGCTTCATGAGGTAAAAGATTCGACAACACCGTAATTATGCAAACGAAGTGTTGGGCACCTTTTGACACGGTGGACTGACGATTTGGTTGGCCGCGGGTGGATGCGGACTGACAAAGACCGGGATAATTGGCGCTCCCTATTCTACGGTTGATTCCGAGGACAATTGTTTGTTCTGTATCTGAGTGTAAATTATCTATTATATGTGTTTATAAATATATAGGTTTGTTTATCAGCAAGCTGGTTTCCGTAGTTCAAGCTCTGCTAGTCGTCTGAGATTAGACGGCCGTAAGTAAGACGTGTATATACACCGTGGGAGAGCTACGCTTTGCCATGAATGGGTCGGCTCGTCCGGAGTGATACTACGGCGTCACAGAAAACCGGTGTGAAACACCGATTGCGCTGTATTTTACCGAATGAGGATACCGGAGGCCCACACCTAAATCCCCCATACCCCTCCCCGTCCCCCGAAGGCCGACAACGCACTTGTGACGCCTCTGGTGTTGGGGACGTCCATGGGCGGCGGTAATTGCTTACAATCAGGCGATACGTCTGCTCGTTTGTCCCCTAATAAAATAAAAAATATTAGGTACTTTACGTAAATGTAAAAACCAAAACTTGTGTGAGAATGAACACTAGACGAATAATAATGTAGTTGTATTAAAAAACAAAACTTGCTATTTCATGGTCACATAAATGCAATCAAAAAAGTTATATCAGCAGACATTAAATTAAAAATTCCAAAAATTTTAATTTAAATAACGGAAAAGAAAAATAAATTAATAAACAGTCGAACGGAAAAGATGCAATTTACATATTTATTAATAATTTATTTTAATTTCACGTGCTAAATACACTTTATACCAAACTTTGGAAAACCAAAACCATTAGAAGTTTGAGTTCTTCTATTATTAAATGCACTAAGCTATACTTAATATTGTAAAACTCTGAAAGTACTGAATCTCTGTTCACTGCCTCGGTGGCGTAGTATCAGCGTATGCGACTGCTGTGCGTGGGTCTCAAGTTCGATTCCCGGGTCGGATGGATATATTAGCTTCGAAGTTTAGGTGTTTTCAAAAAATGTGTACATATATATATTTAAATATCAGTTGTCTAGTAACCATAATACCAACTCTGCTTGGTTTGGGACTAGATGGCCTTGTGTGTTAGATGTCCGAAATCTTTATTTATTTACTTAACAGATTTATAAAGTTACTATTATCAATGGAAAGCGACATTATTTGGGAGTGTCATAAGCTATGTGTTAACGAATAATTATTGCTACGACATCCGTCGTACATACAGGCGGAGCAGATCGCAAAAGTTTTTCTATTTTATACAAAATAAAGGAAATGCTGGGAAAAGACAATATGTTTACTGATTTACTGCATTTAGTTTTGAAACACTTAACTAGAATTTTGTAGCAAGTCAACACATTTACCACTTTCTCTTATTCCATATTTACCCTACTACGCCAGAAGAGCAGCTATGTTTTACTTGGGTATGGATTTTAAATTGAGAGGAGAAGGAGAGGGATGGCAGCGACTGGATGCATAAAGTAACAGGCTCTGTGGTGTTCCTTGGGAGAGGCCTATGTCCATCAGTGGACTGCCACGGCTGATGATGGTGGTGATAAAAAAATAATGAGCAAGACAAGCTAAAAAAATGGCGTCACCGTTAGCCAAGTGTCAGTAAACGTGGGTTAATGTAATGCCTCATGTTATTGTTTTGATTGATTTCTATAATCTGTTTTAGCAGTACACTTTTTTATCCACATTTAGTTAATAATAACTTTTTTGTGCCAAATATTTTTTACTTACAACATTGTTTTTATGAACCAAACCAGTAAGTGCCCAAACTTTGCAAGCGTGATTATTTTATTTCTTGTTTCTAACGACCTTACATCAGGCGTCACTAGCTGGTAAAGTGCCCGTGTGCAATTATTACATTACCGCCCTTCAATAAGTGTAGCGGCCTTCAGTTAGTGCGCAGATTCATTTAAAAGTGCGCCCTTACACTGCTGCGCAAGTATGCATCGCAAACTCTGCACTATAGATAAAGACGCCCTCGCAATCATCTTTCATTTCACCCCATTAGGAGTACAATTTCTAGAAACCTTTTCTCATTGGATGCTTAAACTACTAATAAAGATCCTTATAAGTGGAATCAGTCATTCAGGTATGTAGTTTTAAAAGCTTAAAATACACTTTACAATTAACTATCCTATTCTACTTACATCATAAACGCGAAACTTGATGAGGTTGTTTGGATGTTTGTTACTCTTACACGCAAAAACTTCCGTACGGATTTAGATAAAACTTTACAGTTATATAGTTTAAACATCAGAGTTACATATGGGCCACTATTTGTCGCGATAGGACGACGTAAACGTGAGAGAAGCCGTAGAAAAAAGCTAGTATTAATATTACGTATGGAATAGATGAGACCCTAATCGCAGGTTATGTCGGATGCAACCAAATAGAAACGTCAGAAAATTCAAGGATGTAAAATTAATAGCTAGTATCATTAGCCGTTATCTGTTTTTAGAAACCATTATTTGTTGTTATCAACTACTATTATTTTACATATATTTTCTACTGGTTGTGTGTTAGATATTTAATAAGCGTTTTATTGGTTTATATATCAAACCAAAATTTCCGTTAAAATTTGCTTCGGATTAAGAATCTTTTAGGCTTATGACTTATAAATAACGTTTACTTTATAGGTATACCGTTATATATACAGTTATGTTATAAAATATGACGTATAGCTTTTCAATCAGTTTTAGTTTTAAACAATGAACCAAATAAAAACCAATTTTAATTTTCACGTGGATAGTCGTATTTATAAGGTTTTAATTTTGTGAGTACACGTTTTATAGATATGAGTGGGAGAGCCAAGCCTCGGCATGAATGGGCCGGTTCGCCCGGAGTGATACCACGGTCTCACAGAAAACTGGTGTGAAACAGCGCTTGCGCTGTGTTTCATCGAGTGAGTGAGGATACCGGAGGCCCATATCCCAATCCCTTCCCCTATCCCCCTCCCATCCCCCAAAGACCGGCAACGCACTTGTGACACCTCTGGTGTTACGGGTGTCCATGGGCGGTGGTAATCGTTTACCATCAGGCGATACGTCTACTCGTTTGCCCTTTATACCATAAAAAAAAATGAATCATCATGGTCGCAATATTACACAGAAAAATTTATATGATCTAATTTTAAACGGAAAATACACCGGATAAACCGCAATTCAAAGAACTTCTATTTAATACAGACTTTAACTACCTAATACACGAACATTTGAGGTTGACTTTATTTTGAAGGTGATTGAGAACATTTCATGACCTGTTTGATTCATCTGGCAGCTCCAAATTGGAAATTTTTGTATCTAGTACTTGCATGTTCTGAGCGACTACTAAGAAAGGATTTCTTGTAAATTATAACGCTACGGGTATAAAACTAGGGTTTATACCTAAGATTACAAAAAAAGAGTGTGTGTGTACTTATGGACACGTGTTAGAAGTTATACTTATACTTCTTCTTCTTACGTAAGTTATACTTATACTTCTCCTTACGTAAGTTATACTTCTTTGGCGTAACAAGATAAAAATTTAAAAAAACTAAATTGTTGACTATAGCTAACTTCAGGGAGTCGGTTTTTCGTGACGGTGTGCGCGCGCATCGTAAAAATTTACTCTCATCATTATTCCCTGACGCGCCAAAAGAAGTGTAACTTCAAAAAAATCTGATGGACCGTAAAGAACACGTCAATGAATCTAACTAAGTAAATTTAAACTTAAATTTGAGTAATTTTAAACTCTCGAAGCCTAATGATTGGTCTTATGCATCGTCCAAGCTCATAAAAATATTTGGGTTTTAATTAGACAATTCTTATTTTTATTACACATAATGAACATTATGTTACATGTTAAAACGGAAAAAACAAAATTATTATTCTATTCATGATATAAAATTAATGGCCACATGGATTATGCGGTATAATATTTATTTTTTGTTCTTATTTACATGAACAAGCTTCGCATAAATTATTTTTTTGGAAAACCGATGACGAACCTCATTCTTAGTTATATTTGTTTATTAGTTTTGATATTAAATTTTATAGAATAAAATTAAATAAAATGCTAAACAATATAATAGAATATGATATAGTGCTATTTAATTAACCGACTTCAAAAAAGGAAGAGGTTCTCAATTCGACTGTATTTTTTATTTTTTAGGTCATAATGTTGTTAATAAAAAACGCTTGTATATATATTGCTTAAATAACTTTGTTTATAGGAACACTAAGAACAAATGGACATTAGAGAATCTCAACTTCATTCGTTCAAGAGGGAAATTCAAGTGTTTGTTTGTAATTTTAAATTAACAGTTTCTCATTAGATGCATATGAAAGCATGTACGATAGGAACTTATATAAAAAAAGAAATATTAAAAAAAAATATCTGCCTGTCTTTTTGTACCGGCTAATTTCTGAAACACCTCGGTAGATGCCTAATAAAATGATGAGCTTCACTTAAACTTGTTTTATTTTAGATAAAGATGTTGTAAGGATATCCCATTCATCATTCAATTCATTACCATCGATTGACTTAGTGATGCAAAAGTAATGTAACATTCATTTCGGTGTAGTACAGAACATAACAATTATTTGTATGTAGTTAAATAAAAGGATAAATTAGCAGTCAATAATATAAATCTTATGAATCATTTAAATAAATGATTTTGTATCAGTGATAGAAATAATAAGTTCAGACATTTTAACACACAACGCCACCTAGTCCCAAACTAAGCAGAGCTTGTACTATGGGTACTAGACAACTGATATTAATAATTATACACTTTTTTTTGTAAATACATACATATTATACATAGAAAATACCCAAACTCCGAAACAAATATTTGTAGATCATACAAACATTTGGACCGACTCAGGAATCGAACCCGAGACCTCTTGCACAGCAGTCGCATTTGTTACCACTGCGCCACAGAGGCAGTTAAATAAGTATATATGTATTAGATTATCAGGTAAGTAGGTGTTATTAATACTAGCCCGCATTATGTTACCTTTATTTTAAAGTTTATGTCGTTCTTATATACATCGATCATTTAAGTCGTAAGGAATGAAATCTTTCAAAAGTTACCGACACTCAAAAAGCAAAACAAAATGAAACAAAATATTTGCCACTGCGATCCTCGTCAATAAAAAAAGTTTTAATCCGAACAAAATTAAAAAGTGATTTGTCTGGTCAATGACCGAAAGATCAAATATATAGATGCAAAGACGTCGAACCGTTTCATACTATACAGATAATACAGTAATCTTTATAAAAATCAGCGACAACAGCTGGTTAAAAAAAGTATATCTGATCTCTGTAGTCAATAGGGTTGTCAAATATCGGTCTTTATCTGTCAGAAACTTTTGAAGAAAAATTCGTGTATATTTATTAAAATTAAAACTATAAAGTCTAAGATATTATTTTAAATTATAGTTATGCTTAGTACATACGACATACTTGTTAAATTAGCTTATATTCAGTAGGTAGAGACTCGATTGCAATTCTAAATAATAAAATAACTAAACTTTATAAATTGTAAATTTAAAAATATATTCATTTTGATATAGGTATGTTTTGCATTTTACTTGATAATATTACTCTCGGTTTTCCTATACGGCAACCTTAGCAGTGAGTCATGGAAGTTAATATAATTTAAAATTTTTTGTTCAATTTTACGAGTTCAAAAAAATTAGTTTATTTTTTGCAGATGCTCAATTTAAATAGTGTACTATGTACAGTTCACAAAAACAGATTTTGTTGACAACTTGTATACAATTTAAGTGTTGCTGTTTTTTGTGAAGGTAGCAAATAGGAATTTTATTTTTTATTAGTAATTACAATTACAAGTTAGTAATTTGCACCTGGAGTCAACAAATCTGTTCGTGTAAAGACAAATTAAACAAGATTAATCAAAAAAATTTTTATATAAACTTTTTTTACTTATTATTAACTATTATTAACTTCTGTTTTTCTTCTGATACTTATATCAGTGGATTGTTCAGAAATGTGTACGCCGCCATTTTGTTACGGCGGCCATTTTGGATGAAAAATAATACCAATTGAAAATAATTCCTTTGTTATCAGAACCAAACGTATATTTCAAAGTTCAGCTCTATCGGAAATCGACAAGTTTTAACTTGTAAAAATTGATTACAGACAAACATGGGTACAGGACAGGTCAAACTAAATAAAAGCCTGTTAAAAAACAGTTTCGCTAGCCCCGTTCATCCCATAGTGACTAAGGACTTGTCTGGCCTCTGTCTCGTAAAAGGTGACTAAGGACTTGTCTGGCCTTCATTCAATGAGAAACCTATGCCCGGCAGTAGACAATAAGACACGTAAATATCAACAAAGGTTCACAAATCATAAATAACTCGTATTGCTTATAATCTCAATAACTTGTTAATAGAATCTTTATTTAATGGTTTGAGGAAAACGGAAATGCTTATTATAATTGCAAGCTGCTATGCCATCAGGAAAACATTTACAATTAGTGGAATTTTCTTGTTTACTGTTCATTTTTCCGTTTATTTAGTCCCTGTAACTGTAAAGCGGGTCATGAATTAAATTCCTTCCCTGGACAAACTTTATCAGCACATCAGCACAATTGCAATTTTGACAAATGACGAAATATGACGTGTATGTATACAGAAATATATCAGTATGTCTATCAACAGGCTGAGGTACTACCTAGTTTAAAATAAAACTTTTCTTGTTCTTACCAATAATATTATTGTTGTGGAGAAATCATGTCCTTCTAACTCATAGAGAGGATCCTCCGATCGGGCGAGATGAACATGCTTGGTGGGCCATGGCTCAACGGTTGATGTTGAGAACTTGTATATATGCTAATTGGTGCGAGAACTTTTATATCTTGATTCAGGATGGATAGTTTCTTTGTATAGTACGTCTGTCTCTCGTATCTTTGATGTAAAATATATCCGGTAGATGGCACTGTAGTGTGTCTTCTAACTGCACGGTATTTGTGGAACACACTGTGTCGCCACAAAATCTTTTCACAGGCTTTATTTACGGAATTAGGGGCAAATGAGCAAATGTATTGCCTGATGGTAAGCAATTACCGCAGCCCATGGACAACCGCAACACTAGAGGAGTCACGAGTGCGTGGCCGGCCTGTGGGGGATCGGGGTAGGAGATGGGGCATTGGCTTCCTGTATCCTCACTCATTCTGTGAAACATAGCGCAGGCGCTGTTTCACATCGGTTTTCTGTGACGCCGTGGTATCACTCCAGTCGAGCCAGTCCATGCATGCCGATGCGTGGCTCTCGCACAATAAATTCCATTGGTTTCTCTAAACCTGAATGAAAGTGGCAATCTATTTTTTCCAGACGACGGCTTTTCACTATTCGCTTTCCATGGCAACCTTAACCAAGAAATGGAAGGGCTAGAAGCTGGTCAATGGGCGCGTGATATCACCAAAGCAAAACAAGGAAGATGGACATTCAGAGATCGTAACGCTGAACTGAAAATTGGAGACAAGATATATTTTTGGACCTACGTAATCAAGAACGGGTTAGGCTATAGACAAGATGATGGAGTATGGACAGTTACAGGTGAGTCCATGTACTGATTCTTATTTTTTTCTTCTCTTTCTTAATAAATGGCAAACTATACCAATGTCCACAATTCTGCCAATATCAAGTGCAATAGAAAATCGTGGGTTGCCATTGCCACATCCAAACTTTTTCAATTTATTTTTTAATTCACTGTGGACAGAATGTGGGTTATTTTTTTTTATTTATATATTATTTTTTTGTTCTACAGTTTTAAACGTATTAACATTTTGCGATACAGGATTTACAGAGTTCAGCATGTCTTCGGTAGATGGCACTAATTAATGTATTTATTTCACTGTGTATGAAAGCCACCATATAGGTTCTGTCTAAAGTTATTAAAATATGTAGGCTAATACGTGTATCCATATCAAAATAATAATAATATCTAAAATTAACTGTGTTTACTTATCTTTTTAGGGTTCGTAGACGAAGAGGGAAAACCAGTAGACGTAAAGAACCCACCAATAGCTACACCGTCTACGTCAACTTCTACTCAACGACCAGTTATTCCTGACACCTTCCCTGTCCCTGACTGTATGCCGTCAAGAACGCTTGTCCAAGGCAAAAGCAGCGTGTGCCAAGGAGAATTAATCTTCAGTGAAGAATTTCATACAACTAACCTCAAAGATCTGGCACGATGGACACCAGAGGTTAAATTCCCACAAGAACCGGTAAGAGGAAAAATTTATTATTACAAAAATAAAGATTACATGGGATTTATCGTTAATTGCGTTCCGAAAAATAAGATATCTAACTGATATTGCCACTGCAATATTAGTTTATTGTGTACTAGTTTATGCCCGCGGCTCCGCCCGCGTATATGTCGATTATCGCGGCAAATAGTAGCCTATGCGTTATTCTGATGATGCATCCTTACAAACTTTCGCATTTATAATATTAGTAGGATTTTCCACAGTATCATGTCATGTGGCATTGGGCTGTGGAGCTCTACTACCGATATGGAGTCTATATTCATTTTATAGTAACTTGAAATTAAGGCAACCTACTGCATGAACGCCACCAGTCTTTTAGCGTTTGAAAAAAATTACGAAGTTTATAATAATGTACAAAGTAATGTACACGAAAATTGTAAATCTGCTTTATTAAAAGAGTAAGGAGTACTAAGGAGTTTCTTGTCCGTTCTTGATCATAGAAATGACATTTCAGAACCAAGCAACTAGAGTCAATAATGGAACGCTTGGAATGTGCCTGAAGAGGCCTACTTGATATAGAAGCTTTTTGAGTTTACATGAAAATAAAATAGATTAACTGGTACTAAGTTAAGAAATGAGACATTTCATTGATGATGATGATTTTGCCTCTAAAAAGGAGTGGGTCTGATCACGGTTAATTTAAAGCAGTTTAGATTATTATTAGCAGTATAGGTTTAACTACTTTTTTTTTTTATATCATCTCCGCTTTTCCACCTCTGTATGGTTGCGTTTGGCCAATAAAACGATACGAAATCTGTTTTTCAGCTACAGCTTTGTTTTCTCTCATTAGAGCCCAAAATATGGTGTTTTTTCTGACAGTCCAATCGGTTAAAATACACCAGACACTACACATAAGCATTTAGGTTTAGAATAACGCAAAAAATACAGTTTATAGGAAGGAGATATCAACACAAAAGGTATCATAAAATCAACAAGAGGTTGGATTTCATTGCAGTGTAAACCAAACAACAGTAATCGAACAATCAATACGGAAACAAAAACACGCTGGCTACATATTATGATTTGTTATAATCTGTTTAGGTTCCATTCCAAAAACTTAAAACTTTCTTTTTTGTCAAATGGCTATAGTTTTAACAACTGAAAAGTTTATTAAATAAAAATGACTATTTATCCTTAAAATTACGATCGCTGATAATAATAGATTTAATAAAATCCGTTTCCCCTTATTTCTTATAGCATAAGCCATCCATTAATTTAAGTCCGATTGTAATCCGTTTGTTTATTCTGGTCTCGCAAAAATTTGGTAATTTTTTTTTGGCTACCCTACTTCGCAAATAATAGTAAATATGTTTTATTTTTTCAGGACTACCCATTCAACCTTTACCTACCCGATAACACAATAATGTTCGATGATGGATCACTCGTTCTATCTCCTATACTACTGGAGGACCAACACCATGAAGGTTTTGTCAGGGAATCCCTGGACTTAACGTGGAGGTATAACTTAATTTTGTTATCAATTTTCCTTTATTTAAAAAAAAATTTGAACCGTGGTAAATCATTTGCTGATGTATATTATTTCTTACCTAATGTACTTCAGTCTTATTACATTCTACGACCGTAATAAATATTATGCTGAGATTGAAAAATATTACAAACAGACGTTTGAGAGCCACGCTTCGGCATGAATGGGCCGTGGCTCGACCGGAGTCATATTACGGCCTCACAGAAAAGCAGTGTGAAACAGCGCCTGCGCTGTGTTGAAGATACCGGAGGCCCATACATAGACATATTGCCACTTTTCTCTTTATATCACTATATTAACAAAAGCCCTACTTACACAGATTTTGCCACGTCAACAACAAATTTTCCGGAACAGTGGATTAATGTAGGATAAGAATTAATGATGATGATAAAACAGCAAAAGTTACTAATCGCGGGCAAATATGATCTTGAATGTATTACAGATGTACCGGCAAAGTGGACTCAAGAGAATGCAAGCAAGAAGCTTCTGGTGCTCAGATACTGCCCCCGGTGATAACCCCCAAGCTCACTACTCGACACAAGTTCAGTTTCACTTATGGCAAAATCGAAGTCAGGGCTAAACTTCCCACTGGCAGCTGGATTTTGCCAGGTCAGTATTATTTATACAGCTATGATACAAATTTAGCTTAGCTGTCACAAAGCATAACAAACATAAGACCCTTCAAATTTATAACTAGATGACTGCACGTAGCTTAGCTGCTCTCTACTGCGCTAAGTGGAATCAAACCACACATGGGACAAGACTATTTTTGATCCATAAATTGTTGATCTGTGTCTGGGTATTCTTTGTTTCCATTTCGGGGTTGTTTGGATAGTCCCCCGCTAGTTAGATATTTTTAAAAAAGCATTTAATTTTTATAAATTTTGTTATTTTCAGAAATAAATCTAGAACCAGCAGATAAGGTATACGGTTCTCTACGCTATGAGTCTGGATTAATGCGAATAGCCTATGCATTGGGAAATCCTAGTGAGGCTAAGAAGTTGTTCGCTGGCCCAGTAATGTCTGACGCTGAACCATTCAGGTCCATGTTCTTGAAAGAAACTATCGGCATCGATAATTGGAACAACGATTTTCATAATTACACTTTAATATGGAGGCAAGGTACTGTCCATGAGATATTTTAGTAAATCTTACGTATACAGCAATTTTGAACATACAGTGGGGAATTCGTATACAAACATCCCTAAATTTTATCCAATCAATACTCCACCAAAGATATGGCATTGCCCTGTCGAGCTTATACCCAACCCAATTAAATTGTGCTAAATATATAAGTTAACCAGGGTTATTTTTGCTTTTAAATTACAGTCTTCTGTAAGCGGAACTGTTTTGTGTTAAGCCCGTTTTAATATCTCTGAAATTCTACTGATGATTTGGCAAATTAATTATTTTTGAGGTTAACGAAAGCGACTGCAGATCAAGAGGTCTCGGGTTCGATTCCTGGGTCGGACTGCTGTTGGGTTTTTCTTTCAAAATTGTTTAATAGCAGCCTGGAGTATGGAAGATAGCGGTGTTTCCCGCCCGTGCCTCGGAGAGCACTTTAAGCCGTCTGTCCCGATTGTCATGAACATCTATGGCAATCGTTATTGGGCAGTTAGTGCCCTCAAATATACTGATAACTAGAACCTTCAAATTCAGTTCACCCTCAGGGTTGCGAAGGTCAGATGCCAGTTGCTCCGGGTAAAAACTGATATTCAGGTAAACCCAGTTAAACTAATAGCCGACCCAAAATCTTGTCAATAATAAAGGGTAGAAAGAAGAAGAAATCAATATTATTCGTATTTTATCTAGATTCTTTTTAATTCCAGATAGAATAGAAGTGTTCGTAGATGGCAATAAATTTGGCCAAATAGATCCGGGAGTAGGCTTCTATGAAACTGGCCGAGAACATGCCGTACCACATGCCAGTAGTTGGTTAAGAGGATCTGTTTTAGCACCGTTTGATCAAATGGTAACTATTTCTATAACTAACTAATTACTTATTAACTTCACGCTTCTCTAAAAATTGATGAATGTGATATTCACGTTTAAAATACAAGCTAAAATTTAAAATTTATAAACCCTCTACGCAAGCACTAGATCGAGTAATCATACGCCAATTATGCCTTACATCATCTTGGAAAAGAATTAACTAATTATCAACCAATAGCTTATAACCACCGCAAGGAAACGGGTTTTCACATGAAAAAAAAACCGCATCGAAATCGGTCTATCCGTTTGAAAGCTACGATGCCACAGACAGACACACACTTTGATAGACATCGAAGTCGGACTTATGGCTCCCCTCTTTTTGCTTCGGGGGTTAAAAATCATCTTTGAAACTTCAAAGCATATCGTGTCAAAATTTTTAGCACAAACCAAGTTAACATTTTTACAAGCATAGCTAAAATCTTTTAAAAATTATTAGCAAACCAGCTTTTACTGTGGTCATCACGGTGAAAAGTAGGGTATGTACTTCCTCTATAAACAAAATACCTCCGTTTCAAATTCCATTGAAATAGGTGCAGCAGTATAGCTGTTGTACTTTCAACTTTAAAATATCAGTACGGAGTGCGGAATAAATGTCAACAATGGCGTAAAACTGGCTGCCACCTGTACACAAGCAAAAGTAAACGAGAACTGTATGACTGCCGCGGTAGCCTAGCAGTAGCGTATGCAACTGCTGTTCCTGAGGTCTCGGGTTCGATTCCCGGGTCGGTTCAAATGTTTGTATGATCTGCAAATATTTGTTTCGGAGTTTGGGTGTTTTCTATGTATGATATGTATGTATTTAGAAAAAAAAAAGTATATAAGTATTATATCAGTTGTCTAGTACCCATAATACAAGCTCTGCTTAGTTTGGGACTAGATGGCGTTGTGTGTTAGAATTCAAAAAAAAAAAAAATACCCTAAGATGAATTAAATGCTTCTAAGCAGTTCTTTTTTAAACGGAAACTAAAATTATAGTCCCAAAAATGTGAGAGAAATGATAGAAAGAGAGGGAGAATAATGTACACATATGTATGCCTCAACAGTATTCTAAGAATTTGACTGTCTCCGTGGCGCAGTGGTAGCTAATGCGACTGCTGTGCAAGAGGTCTCGGGTTCGATTCCTGAGTCGGACCAAATGTTTGTATGATCTGCAAATATTTGTTTTGGAGTTTGGGTGTTTTCTATGTATGATATTTTAGTACCCACTCACAGTGTACGTATGTAAGGTTTATGTATTATTGTGCATCATAGTGTATGTATATAAAGTTTATATATTACCGTGTATATATATTTATTTATATTTTTATGTATTTATCGTAACTTCACGAATATATTTTTTTTTTCCCACCACAATGCATCTTCCCCACAAAATTTCTACACTATCCAAAGGTTGGCTGGTAGAGAATGCCTTGGGCATTAAGCCCGCCGTTGTACATGTGTGCATGAAGTTTTAAAATAAAAAAATAAATAAATAAATAAATATGTATGTATTTACAAAAAAAAAGTATATAAGTATTAATATCAGTTATGTAGTACCCATAGTACAAGCACTGCTTAGTTTGGGATTAGACGAGATCAAAAAGTACGTTAGGTTCTTACAACAATAACTTTCCAAAAACCTTTTCTCGTAATTTGATACAGGTGATATACGGGAACCGATGTTATCTAATCAGTCTAATTATGCTAAAGACTCAGTATATTCTCATTTACAGTTCTACCTATCCCTCGGTCTTCGCGTCGGTGGTGTAAATGACTTCGCTGATGATCTACCAGAGAAGCCATGGAAGAATCGCGGCAGAAAGGCTATCTTAGACTTCTGGAATAAAAAATCAACTTGGCTTCCCTCGTGGTACAACACTAATTTGAAAGTTGATTATATCAAAGTATTTGCTTTGTAAACATTATTTAGGAATGTGACTGTGATGATTTTGAGATTATATTAGTTCAACAATTCATTGTGGTTTTTTTAAGATATTAGCGACCTTTTCTCAACAATAAAGGTGAATAAAATTGCGAGTGTAAAACTTATTTGAGTAGAGTGAGCCGAAGGTACGATATTAACACCAGGCCAGGCCTAAATTCAGATTGGTTACGGAAATATTTTTATGCAAGAATATCTATCAAATAAATGTTTGCTTATCTGTACGTATTTAGGATAAAACCATTACATTTTTAACACACGTTTTACTGCTGACTTTCGGGTTAAAATCATTCATAGAAATTCTTAACGTGGAAATGAAAACTTTACTCTGTATATTAAATAAATAAATATTTCGGACAACACACAACGCCATCTAGTCCCAAACTAGGCAGAGCTTATATTATGGGAACTAGACAACTGATACAGATACATACTGATACTGATACATATATACTTTTTTGAAATAAAAATACATATTACATATAGAAAACACCCAAACTCCGAACAAATTCGTTTGCATATCATGGAGATATTTGTTCCGACCCGGGATTCGAACCTGAGACCTCCTACATGGCAGTCGAGTACGCTCCCACAAACGAGGCAGTCTAAACACTAAATAATAAAAAACTAAAACACAAAACAAAGTGTGGTAACTATTAAGTAAATGTGTTATACCTGAAACACTTTTAAAAAACTAAAATACAGTAAAAATACATCTAAGTCAATTGAATAATAAACCTTGAAAAATAGTAAGCAAGAAACCCATATTCAATTCTAATTATTCTACATATAAATAAAAGAGGAAGGAGACTGATTGACTGAGATACACAGAGATCAATGCACAGCAGCTTAACCTAGAACCTGAAATTTTGCGTATCAGTCCTTTATATAACGTAAGCGAGCACTAAGTAAGTGAACACTAAGAAAGGAATTTTGGAAATGCACCCCTAAGGGGTTAAAATAGGGAATGAAAATTTTTATGATTTGCTTATAATTTTATCAAATATGTACTTATGCACTACTACTATCCTACTCAACAAGTTTGTCAAATAAATACGATAATTCCATCAATATTTCGGCTGTGCGGCCATGTATATATATATATATATATATATCTTTATTTATTTAGAGGCTTTTATTATAAAATAATATGTTAGCCCCGTCGTGGCTTATTCTACGATACTAACTAACTTGGAGACAGAGGAAGTCATTGTTGTGCAAAAATCTCAAATAGGTCTAAGGCTGCATTTGTATTAGGATTACTTAAGATGGAAATAATAAGTCCTACATCGTAAGCATTAAAATTATATTTGCAAATCAACGAGTTCCTTTGGTTTCGGTATTTAACACAATCAACTAGTTAGATATCATCAAAGACTCATCATGAAATGTCTTGCCGTTTACAATACGTAATAGCCCTTGCATCTCTCCCTTCAATAATTTAGGGACTGAGTGTATTGTATAACTGTATGTATGTCTGTTTTTATGTATATTACGTTGTATTTTATATTCTATTTTGTATATTTTATGTATTTATTATTGAAGGTATTTACTTAAATATAATATGCTATACAAATGAATGTCATTATTATTTGTATAAATTACTTTATTTTCCTACTTATTGTTAAGTACACACAACTTTACGTTTACTTTCTAACTAAGAAAACTCGCTTTTGGGTTAAGCTCCCTTTTTTATCTTCTTGTAATTTCCTTGTACATAATACCTTCATTATTACAATATGTACAATAAAAAAATTAAATTTTTACCATCCATTAGCATTAAGCAAAAAGTTGACACCAGAACCTAAGACTTACAGTAATCAACGGTGTGTTCCATTATTCTTTTCTTTTGTGCATAAATTCCCACGTATACCACAGACCGGTGGCTATATCCGACTTAAACCGACTAAAAGTCGTACACTGTCTCAGGCACTGGAAGTCGGGGAACCAGGTGTACCCTTGAAAGGAAATCCCTGGATTCCGGACGTACCTCAAGCCACCTACTGTTTGTAGATGGCCCCTCCTGAACTTTATGTCCCCTGGGTTTGACGGTCTAAAAATGGGCAGGTGGTAGGCGGCGGAAGGCTGTCGGGCCTGTTAGGAGACCAATTGGTTACAAGTCATTTTCACTGACATACGTCGAGGGTTTTATTCCTTTCAGCACTTTTATATTTTGCTCTGTATCTGAGTGTGATTGTATGTAAGCTAGACTGCACGGATGGCGTCGTGGTTTAAGCTGTCGCCAAACCGCTTCCTACATCGCCAAGTGTTGTGAGTAATCGACAAACTGTTGTTAATGTTTGTAACGTCCCCGCGACACAGGATGTTGGATTCCTAACGTGTTATTTGTATAAAAAAAATAGCTGATATTTTTATGAATTTCCGAATTTGGCTTAGTATTTATGCCCATCCCATTTCCCCACAGGTAATGTACAACTGTAGAAAATGCAACACTTTCGATTTTATTTTAATTTCTATATAGACCTTGTCTTGACAATAACTAACACATGAAAAGAGAATCATACAATTTGATGCAGTCCGTCGGAGTTTATGTGAGTATATACGTAGAATATATTTATACAAGTATGTTTATCAGCTGTCTGGTTACCAGGTTACTATAATAAAGGCTCTGCTTAGGTTATAATCGGACTACCGGCGTAAGAGGTTCGTAGTTTTAATCAACGTTAAAAATTCTTTATTTTGATACCACACTCGATATATTTTGATGACATTTTTTTTAGATTTACTTTTTTACTCCAAAAATCCAAAATTTGCTTTTTTTAAACTTTGATGTACTCAGTGTCATTCTCACGCCTAAGGCGAATCTATTGACACTACTCACATAAAAATAGAAAAAGCCGTTTAGGCTCTAGGGCGTGCCAAAGAAACATACATACATACAATAGATTCAAAAAACATCACCAAGGAGGGTTTTTTTTCGCAGTCGGGTAAAAAGACGACCTGCCCGCTCTGGGTATCATCCGGAGATAAGATGAAAGGTAGTTACGAGCTCTATAATGTGGTATATTTTCCTATTCAAAGGAAATATATTGGAACTACTGGACTTGAAGATACTGGAATACCAGTAAATGGTATTAACAATTCTAAGAACTTTTTCGCCTTAAATTATTCGCTTAGACAGAAACAATTGAGAGGCAAAGATAGCGTATTTGCTTTTCTTGTTAGTGCTACAAAAAGTATTGCGGCAAAATATGACGACAATCCAAAAGTCCGGTTCCCAAACCAGTTTAATTATTGTTTCGAATTTTAGTGTCCGAATGGCTAACGTCATCGACCGCAGCGCGGCCGTAACCTCTAATAAAAAAAAACATTATTTACATTAGCAATAAACTTGTCTATGCCTAGAGCACGTCAGTTATCTGCAAGGTCCCGAGAAACACTGACCTCTTTAGTACTTAAATCAGTTAAATATAGAATTCAATCTGTGAATATTATGAGCAATTAAAAATGGAACGAATCTCCATTTTGTTTTTATTTTCATGTTCTATTTTTAATTTTGTATTGAGTTACAATGTGCCGCCTGCTAAAGTTGAAGCTATATGGCCTAAAGGCTTAAGAGTGTCGATACCAGGTAGGTAAATATATTTCTTAATATGGCATTTTAAAGTAAATAGTTTCGTTAACGGGTTAATTAAACATTATATTGCGTTCTTAAAGTCACATAATTAATTATTATTACGTATTTCCTCATACTTGATTGTTTTCTTAATATATTAATTGATCAAATATACTTTTGACATCACTATTTTCCTGTGATTCACCCAATTTAATTAAAGGTGACATTGTAAAAGGTTTGACCGTACACAAGTTATTTACTAATATTAACACATTTCACACACATTAATATCTGTATTTACATAACTATACAAATAAACATATACATATAATAATGGTTTTATCAAAGTTAACCCACACATGTAAATCTAACGACTTAATTCTTTTGACGTGAGTAAATTATATAAGGAAATATAATTCATAAACTTGACAGCACGGATATCTCAGTGATATACTCGTAAGTAGTCGCCACACCATGCACATTTTTACTGCTCTGAGTGTTATGGGTTCGAACTCCGTATGGAACAATACTTCGTGTGATCTACAAATTGTTATTCGAAGTCTGGGTATTATTTATGTCTGTTTCATGTATGTTTATAAAGTTCCCCGCGACATCACACTATTATTATAATGGTGACAGTAAGTTTGTTTGTTACGCTTTCACGCAAAAACTGTTAAACCGATCGTAATGAAACTTTGTACATATATCCTTGGAGGTATAAGAAGTAAGATAGGATACTTTTTATAACATGCGAGCGAAACCGTAGGGGTAAACATGTAGGATGTATTCTTAAATCATGATAATTTTGGAGGCTGGCTGGACGAGCACATCCGTAATACCAAACTGGTTTGCAAACTAACTTAAACGAGTAAAAAGTACATCACATGTTGCTAAGTTTTACCAATGTTATCAACGCAATGATCCCGATAATCCAACATTTTATGGTGGTTTCAAGTAAAGGGGTTTTCTATAATATAAAGATAAGATATATATATAAATATATATTGTATCTATAAATATAAATTGTTTGAAATATTTCAACCTTAGACTAGACCAGTTTCTGTTCACGGTACCGCCCGCGTATAGGTCAGTTATCGCGATAAAAAGTATCATTAAGTCCTTCCTCAGGAATCAAAGTATCTACATGCCTAATTACATTGAAATTACAGTGAAGTATTGATGGTCATTATAATAAAAAAATGCCTTTGAGTGACCGAGTCTCAAAAATGTCCGTAACAATTTTGATTTACGGCCTATTCATGAAACCGTATTCTTCTTACTTTTCTAAAGTCAATTAAAATCGCTAGCAATACCATGATAAATTCTACTTCAGATGGATCGGTAGTTTAGAAAAAAATCATAATTTCACAAGTTGGAATAAATGCTAACTAAAATGCGGACTTTAACCAAAGTGGACGGTTTCAGTTTAGGTAAATGTTTGCTGTAGATCATTTTATTTGATCTCAACTTTAACGCGAACGCTAGAACAGTTAGTTTTTTGCTATACATATAGTCATCACTCTCTCTTACTTCTTATATCTTTGATGAAAGGTCCACATTTACCAAATTGATAATTTAAACTTTGCTTATGTTAAAATGGACCTAGCCTTTATTATACTATTTTACCATCATATTAAGCTAGGAGTAATAGTCGATTTCGGACACAGAGGCCAGCATCAACGAGCCAAATACGCTGGAGATATTATAGTGCACAAGTGTGCGCGAAAATATAGGTGCACTCTCTGTTTCCTCATCCTGATAATCGAATGGGAAAGTTCTTCAACACCGAAATATGATAAAAGACGGTAAATTTAGAGACTAAGTTAATTAGTTTTTAAACGTTGATTCAATTATGATGTTACACAACAAATTAAAATACATTTTATTAGTTGATTAATTACCAAATTATTAAAAACGTATTTATTTCTGCTATTTCATAATTTGTCAAAGAATTAAATTGAATTAATGGTTCTTCGGAAACAGGGCGTCTCTAAATTTTAGGTATTTCATCATCAACGACCCTTAATGCCCCACTGCTGGCTCGGGTCTCCTCTCAGGTGAGGGCTAAGGCCATACGTCCCCATGCTGGCCAAGTGCGGGTTGGGGACTGGCAAGAATACGTTGTGGCTACGTAATCCTGTCGTTGGATGTTTTTAGGCCGCCCGAAGGCCTCCAAATAAGCTTCACGACTGTTATCGTATAATAAAAACCGGGACCGACTGCTTAACGTGACCTCCGAATTACGGAGACGCTCATGGTAACATGCCACCAGCGGTTGCCTATCCAGGTACTGACCGGGCCGTCATTGCTCACCCTCGGTGACTGTTTCTAATCACCGAGTGCAGCTTGGCTCGTTCGTCCCCTACTAAATACCTCTTATATATATATATATATATATACAATTTTATTATAATTTGCTGGTTTGAGGGATTGGTATATATAACGTGTCCCTAAATATATATCTTGAAAGAAAATGATCTATAATGTATAATGATGGATAATTTAATAAAGGGTTTATGGTAGTGTAAAATATCCTGAAAAGTGTACATTTTTGAAGAATTCCTTTTTTATTACAACTTTCAAAATTGTGATATAATTGTTATTGTTGTCTGGAGCTGTTGTTTAATTTTAACGAGTTTTAGTTCCCTTTACAAAGACTTTGAGGCTTCTTTTAGACCACAAATGGTTTGTTTTTTCTTTACCGACACAACCTTCTCTGTTTAAGTAGGCAATGGTGACGTAATATGATTTACGTATGTGTTAATCATATTCTGTAGCAATCGCAAATAAAATACAGATTATAGAATATCTAACTACCGCAGAGAATATCTCCTGTTAGTAGATTCCATATGGTTGTGTGCAGTCTTCAGCAACTAATCAAGCTTTATATCTTATTATTTCACTATTGACATCCCTTTTTCTTGTAAAAACCTTTATATACGATACTGCTGTGTATGAAATATGTTAGATTATTATTACAATTCCATCAAACACATAAAATAGCATAAATTTACTGTCTCCAGATGAGGGCTTTTCACTCTTTGCTTTCCATGGAAACCTGAACGAAGAAATGGAAGGCCTTCAAGCAGGTCACTGGTCAAGGGATATTATCAAACCCAAAAAAGGCAGATGGACGTTCACGGATAAAGATGCTCACTTAAAAATCGGAGATAAAATCTATTTCTGGACGTATGTCATAAAGGATGGACTGGGATATCGACAGGATAATGGAGAATGGACGGTAACAGGTAAAATTTTGAAAGTTTTTATTGGTACTCATGACAAATCTGTGAATTATAAACTCTAAATTTATTTATGTGACTAAACCCGCCTTAATAAAGAAATGTATTGACAAATATTATGTAATCTCACATTTTTTTTCGTCTTAGGTTATGTTGACGAAGCTGGTAACCCAGCAAATCCAAATTCCGGTGCCACAACTAATCCTAATCCTGGAACTACCGAAAATCCTCAATCAGCGAGACCGACACTACCTTCTCCTCCTTCTGAGTCTGCACCACCCAGCAAACCTGCTTTTCAATATCCTTGTGAACTATCAGTCTCACAAGTAAGTGTGCCCGGGTTTGTCTGCAAGGGGCAGCTTCTGTTCGAAGATAATTTCAACTCCGAAATAGACAAAGGAAAAATCTGGACTCCTGAAATTAAATTTCCTGGTGAACCGGTAAGCCAAATGTGCAATAATTCAATAAATTCCACGAAATTTACATTTCAATAACAAATCATACATTAATTACGTGGTATTAAATTAGTGTTTAAGTACTTTTGAAAACAGTAATAATTACAACCATGACAAAGATTCACAAAAATCACAAGGTCATTTGTCAAAAAATTAGCAATACTGCCAAAAAGATTTTCTACTATTTTTATTGGGCTAGTCGTAAAATTTAAATGCTTGAAGTTTTTGTTTAATATTGAGACTTTGGAAGCCGTGTATCGGTCGGGATTGTTACTATTCCTTTGTAGCTACATAGACACGGACTCGACTTATACGACGAAAGGAAATAAGTAATTCTTAAAGCTGTTCGTACTGAGGTATAACAATATCTGCTGAGTTTACTGTAATCACTGGTTTTACTTCATGGTTATTCTACAGGATTACCCTTTCAATGTATATCTTCATGAAAGAAACCTTCGAGTTAGAGACGGCGTACTTTTTATCAACCCGATGACTTTGGAGTCTAAATATGGAGATGAATTCGTAAAACAGTCTCTTGATATTACTAACAGGTAAAGACACTCTTTTGATTCAAATTATTGTACTGTTGTTTTTTGTGGTAGTGTTGTTATTTATAAGAGTTTGGATAGATAGGTGTGCAAAGACTATTTATTTTAAGCCTTAAAAAAAAAAGAATCTTCAAAGTTAATTCACCCGGTCGAAAATCCTAAGGTGACAAACATAAAAAAAATATGGTCGAAATGAGAACCTTCTACTTTTTTAAAGTCGGTTACAAAATACAGGTGAACTTCACCAGTATTTACTGAACTCCAAAAACTGATCAACGTATGGTATTTTAGTCAATATTAATGGTTTTATCAGGAAAATCATACCAGTTCCACCTCTTGTCCATAATTTACTATGGCTTTACATTCTCAGGTGCACTGGAGTCATTGGCACGCCAGACTGTGCTCGCGAAGCGTCTGGACCTCATATTTTACCTCCCATCATCACAGCAAAAATAACAACCAAAAACAAATTTTCTTTCAAATATGGGAGGATTGAAATTAGAGCAAAGATGCCACTTGGTGACTGGATTTATCCTGGTAAAGAAAATACAGCAGTTTTTTAGTTTCTTAAATATGTTTCGGCAAATTCATCTAGAAAACTTTTCAGTATCTAAAAAATCGGTTTAGATTTCATACATATTTCTCTAATTTGTATGCCTATTTTTATTTCGATTCTTGATCGAAACAAAATCGCAAGATGGAATTATTAACCATTTAACACCGGATTAACTCGAAATAAAGTAGGGACGATTGATGTTAAATCGTGAAAATAATAAGTAGATGTTGTATTTCAAAATTAATCAGTAGCTTCCTAATTCGATATCGTTACGATATCAGTAGTGTATTTGTTTTTACTCAAGAATTTATTTTTTAGAAATCCAACTGGAACCGCTCAACGATATCTACGGAGTCAGGAATTACGCCTCAGGAAGACTTCGTATTGCTACCGTCAAGGGGAACGTAGAGTATTCTAAAAGACTGTACGGAGGACCTATTATGTGTGACACGGAGCCTTACAGGTACTAGATAGCATAAAAGTGAAACAGCATGTTTAAAATCGCCAAAACTAGATATAGATTTTTCAACGTGAGATCTACTTTTTTTATTTTAAAAAACATTACGATTGTATATTTCCCTCTGCCCTTCTTTAATCAAAGCCAGCCCAGGAAAAGTTATTATCAGTTTTCAGTTCTTGAGGGAGATATTTAGATCTTGTTGAAGATTCACTCCAGGGATAAAATAAACAAACAAGTTAAAAACACTATAACCCGAGTACACATTTTTTTAATAAAAAATATATAGTTTATATCACCCGGGCCGTTAACATGAATCTATTGATACATCTCGAATTAAAAATTGATTCAGAACGTTAAACGCTACTGTGGAACAAATGAACATCCATAGACCGCCAAAAATATCATTAACGTCCATAGATTGCAAAAACATCATTCAAAAGGCTTCACCTTAGTCAGATAAAATATCTTATTTCGACCGTACATAGATCGTAAAAACTAACAAGCATTTAAGACTCTTAACGATATTTAATTAAATAGAATAGATAGTTACTTACTGACACTGATGCTGTCCCCTTCCAAAAGTACAATTATACCGTACCTTTTATGTGTATAAAATAGTTCCAAAGCAGATATAATCAACTGTCTACTTTTTAATATAACAGAAAATTAACTTTTCGCAGATCATTCCATCTGATAGAGGAAATTGGCTTTGACCTATGGAGTAACGATTTCCACAACTACTCGCTAGAGTGGAGACCAGGTACAAAATAAATAAATAAAATAAATATAAATATTTCCGACATCTAACACACAACGCCATATAGTCCCAAACTAAGCGGAGCTTGTATTATGGGTACTAGACAACTGATATAATACTTATATACTTCTTTTTGTAAATACATACATATCATACATAGAAACACCCAAACTCCGAAACAAATATTTGCAGATCACACAAACATTTGATCCGACCCGGGAATCGAACCCGAGACCTCAGGAACAGCAGTCGCATACGCTACTGCTGGGCCACCGAGGCAGTAAAAAATAACCAAATAGTTGCAAATGATATCCAAGTCATTGAGACTTAGTATATTAAGTTGTATTTTCTCTAAACACCAATATTTTATTAGTTGTTTATCAAAGAAGCCTCTTTTTTTAAATATTATGTTTTTAGATGGTATCTCGTTGTTCGTGGACGACAAAAAATATGGAGAAATTAAACCTCCATATGGAGGATTCTATGAGAGTGCTCGTAGGAATCTGGTACCTGCAGCCTCGCAGTGGCTGAAGGGTACTACAATGGCACCGTTTGATGATATGGTAAGATTTTATCGTGATAATGTTGATGACATACATTGGTACTTAGAATCCAAACAAGTTTGAATACATTTTTAAATATGTATATTCATTTACCACTTATTTAAACCAGGAAAGTTTTTTGAGAACAGATGGATGGTCGGGTGAATGATGACGACGAAATTATATTGATTTAGGTGAATCTAGATGAATTAATCTATAAAAATTGTTTAATCAAATCACAATAAGTTATACAAGAAATATATTTTTGTGTTCCCTGAATGAATTGGGAGGGTAAGGGGGAGGGGAAATCCCGTGGGAGAGTCACGCTTCGCATGCATGGGCCGGATCGACCGGAGTTATACCACGGCCTCACAGAAAACCGGTGTGAAACAGCGCCTGCGCTGTGTTTCACTGAGTGAGTGAGGATACCGGAGGCCCATAATCCAACCCTTCCCCTCATCCCCCTCCCCATCCCCCAAGGCCGGCAACGCACTTGTGATGCCTTTGGTGTTACGAGTGTTCATGGCCGGCGGTAATCGCTTACCATCAGGCGATACGTCTGCTCGTTTGCCCCCTGTATTGTGTTATATTTTGGAAAAGCGATGATTAGGGTTTCTTTTTTGTATTGTTTTTATACGCATAGATTTAATTTTGCATTTTTCATTTTGTACGCAATAAGCATAGGTATTATGTTGTATTAGTTGTGTTGTACTGTGTGTGTATTATTAACTTTTGTCCTACACTATTTCATTAGATATAGTCTGTAATGATTGTGTATGGTACAATAATTATAAAAAATGAAAAACAATTTAGCATCAGCTGACCTATTTTTTAATACTGCATACTTTCTACAGTTCATTTTTCTTTACCATAGTTCTATGTATCTTTGGCGCTGAACGTGGGTGGCGTGCATGAGTTTCCAGACGTAGATTCAAAGCCGTGGAAGAACAAAGCCTCTAAAGCGATACTGAACTTCTGGAATGCCAGAGACCAATGGTTCCCAACCTGGTTTGATGACACCAGCGCTCTTCAAGTTGATTACGTCAGAGTTTACGCCTTATAGGTAAATTGAAATTACTTTTAGTTTTAAGACGTGTGTGTGGATGTGTGAGTGTGTGTGTGTATATTTTGGGGATTTCCGAAAGATTTCTTTGTGACCTTTCGTAGCCCCAACGCGGTAGAAGATAGCGGGGCATCCCCCAAATACTCAGTCAGTGAAATTACGTATTGAAATTATATTTTAGGCACGTTTAAGATTGTGGTTAAAATAATTCATTTGGAAGTCATGTTTATATAATTATCCTTTTCTCAAAGACATTCAGTTCAATTTTGAGCAACTGTAACTTGTAGATTGTGATTATAGAAGCCTGAATTTTTTGTGGCTAAGAATATATAATATAACCATGAATTTGAACAAAAATATAGTTAACTATTAGAGCCTGCAAACTTCATACATCCTTTTTTGATGAATTATTTAAAAAAAAAAAGATTTTTTTGTACATATTCACAAAAAATAACACAAAAAAATACGTTTTAGTTTTTCATTTTTATTTATATAGATTAAGACGTGTTTTTTTGTGAAATGAGTGACATAGATACAATTCTTGGTTTCAGGTTCGCAAGACTTTCTACAGAAACGACCTATAGATTAGGTACCTGTTAAAAAATAAACATATTACTTTACACTGTCGTTTATTATCTTTGTTTTCCCTTAACCATAACCTAATTGAAATTTGAAATATACATACGTAGATATTACTCCATGTTGTAACTATCACTACCTCCTTTCACCTAAGGGGATGATGTCCAATAAAGCGACTAAGGGAAGAAACTGTGCAAGACAATATAACTGCAAATAGAATGAAAACTTGAAGGATTCCAACATGGTTTGTTAGTCCATAATCTCCTTTCTATAGAAAGGAGTATCACCGTCAGTGAACTGTTAAAGACCGGTGATATATTCGATTTGCAAATAGTAGCCCAACTTGTAATTGTGTCCTATCATACCAGCTATCTATATCAACTGCACACAAAGCAAAAGTTAACATAGGTACTACATAGTTTAGACAAGTATTAACTGTTTAAAATAACAATAATATATCAAATTAGGCCGTGCCTGCGGTATACTAATAAGATTGGTAATAAACATACTTATATGTTTCTAAATACATATAATACATAAATTACATTCAGATAAAAACCGTGGAAGAGCCATGCTTTGGTACGAATAGGCTGGCTCGATAGAGCTGATACCACGGCCTCACAGAAAACCGGTGTGAAACAGCGCTTGCGCTGAGCTTCACAGGGTGAGTGAGGATACCGGAGGCCCATACCTCTGGTGTTGCGGTTGTCCATGGGCGGCGGTGATCACTTACTATCAGGAAAAACGTCTGTTCGTTTGCCCCTCCATTTCTTTAATAAAAACAAAACAAAATGTAATCGTACTCATCATCATTCTCAACGACAAGCCATTGGATATCTTTAAGAATGAACCCAACATAATCTGCTTGAAAACTGGACACCTTCATATATTTAGATAACTGGTTTAAAGGAACCTGTCCCAATCAGAAAATGCCTTGCCCGTCGTATGTCTAATTAACATTTGATTTCATTTTTGCTTGTACTAAAATATTTTTATCAGAAAATCAGTGCAAGACAAGGAGTATTTTTTATGCTTAAATAAGAACTCGTTTTTACTCACGGCTTACGAGTATCATCGTAAATTGGCAGATACTAATGAACACCCGCTCTTAACCCTAATGTTTTCTTGACTCTCAAATTGAACTCAAATTCCTTCTCCACCTATTTCTATTTTCTTCAATAAAGTATACGAGTTAATGAGGGTTAAGGCCATAAGCCCCCACGCTGGCCAAGTGCGGATTGGATAAATATACTAGATAAATACGAGATATAGATACTAGATATATACTAGATAAATATCTAGATAAATACGAGAGATGACAGATGGTAAGTTACTCCAAAAATCCACAATTATTATTCCTACAAATTTGATAGACTGATCAGTTTGATGAAGTTTCCATCATCACCATCATCATCAGTTTGGTGACAATTTTAGTGTTCGGAGAGATATAGAGATGGATATTTTTTTATTGGTACTCCATAATTCAGATTTACAAGAGAGAAGATAGGTACCCAAAATGAAACGAACCTCATGAAACTTTTGAGTATTTAATACTTCATCTGTGTTTACATTTTTATGAAACTTATTTAAGATCGGAATTATTATCGACTGCTCTGTATTTCTCGAGAATTGGTTTCAGTTGAAAACAAAATAATTAGCTTAGCGGAATTCGTTTACAACGTTGCAGCGTCGGGGATTCCGGGGTTTATAATCAGCAATATACTGTTATAATCTTTTTATCGAGGTAAACAGGGAAAATGCGTCATCAATGAATAATTATTTAAGACGTCCAGCCTCACACTAATCAAAGTTAGAATACTTATTTCATTTTTTGTATACACATACTACACATATAAAACACCCAAACTTTAAAACACAAACAAACATTTTGCCCGACAGGGATCGAACCCGAGACCTTAGCACCGCAGTCACACGCTGCCACTCCACAACCGAGTTAGTAAGTATCTAAGTCCTCTGATGGAAAATGATTACCACTACAGGACACCTGCAACTTACAAGACATCATTCATGCATTTGCCGGTCCTTGATTGCATCTGCCAGAAGTTGGGAGGAAAAATGTGTACTCTGGTAATTTCACTATAAAAATACTACAAAAAAAATAATCCATATGCGAAGAGCTCCGTGAGAAAAGTGTAAATCTTACACGGTAAAAGAAATTATTAACTTAAGATTTAACTCAACTCATTATCATTTTCATCATCAATAGGTTTAATAGTTCACTCCTAGACATAGGTATCTATTCAGATAAGATATTTTTGCCTACCAGAGCTGACCACACGGGTTGTATAGGGTTTGTATTAAGTTTTTCTTCACGTTGCAGTACAGTTATCTTGCGAAGTTTGTTACCTTATTCGGCTTTTACAATACCCGCGTCCATTTAACAGGAATACACCTTGCAGCTTTTAGAGTAATAATATGAGCGATAACTGTTTTTGGGTCTCTAAACCGAAACATTATATTATCATATATTAATTACAGTTTGCTATAAAATTGCTCGGTCATTCAACCGCTTAATGAATAAAAAGAATTCTGTTCGTTTCCCTTTCATCAAAATACATTAATATTACTACTAATTAAGATAATTTATTCTGAGAAGACCTATTTGACATACGAAGATTACGGTAAATAAATAATAATGTGTCTCAAACACGAGTAATATCGAAATGCAGTTAACTTCTTTGTTAAGTTGTTGTAGTCGGTCGTAATATACCAGTAGCAAGATGTCTGCCGTGAGATGTGCGCGCGTTTGCGCGGTATTATTTTTGTTCATACAAATATCTTACGGACAATACCAAGTGCCTCAAGTAACTGTGCAAGCGTTGAAGCCCAGAGGATTCAAAGCATCGATACCGGGTCAGTAATTAAACTTCTTTGTTTAATCATCTTGCCTGCTAGATGTATGTTAACTCCAGTTTTTGTATTTCTTTATAGCCCGACTTTGGATACATTTTATGAGCATGATCTCACAAATTATCAAAACATAACAAAGGTAGGAAAGTGTCTATGTAAGATACTTTTCTATAACTAGTTAATTCAATTACTATATTTTTTTTATATAAACACAAACACAATATCTGAGACATATTACTTGGAACGAAGTAATTCCAAGAGGTTTTGTGTTCGTTTTACGTGGATGAGGTCATATTACTTGTAGTATAGGTAGTAGTAATCAATCATTATTTGTTAAATACGATTTAATTATATTTTTTTTGACGAGTGCATAATATAATCATATCATATGAGCAGAGATGCACAATTATAGTATAGCCCCTTATAAGGGAACGTTAATTTTATCCAAATTATGATACTGGATGCTTGATTACATTACTATCTACTTACTTTATAAATAAGATTAATTATTTTAATAACTAAACTCCAATCAAAAACAAAATCAAACTATAACAAATACTGCAACCGCAAATTATGTTTTTAAACTTATAATTTGGATGTTAGCGAAGTTAATGAACTTTTGTTCCAGAGAAATCAGATTAGCGATCGAGGGCAAGGCCTAATTTACACTTTACAAACAAGCGACATAGTAAATACACTCATACCAAAATATAGTGAACTGCCTATATTTTTAACTTGTTACTTACTTACTGAGAAAGTGTTACAAGTTTCAAAACTAGGTTTAAAGAGTTTCACTTTACTTCTCCTAGAGCCATCATCAGTTCAGAGATCGGATTTATAGTCCATGCTGCAAACTGCATATGCTTATACATCATCATCAGCCTATTGCTTATACATGCAAAGTTTCATTTCGATGCTTTAAGTAGAAGTAGGTTAAACGTTTTAAAAATTTAACTAACTATCTTGATAATGGCAAAATGGAGCTGTGAGTGAATCATTATGTCATACAATATTTGTATTTGTGATTGATTCCCTACTACACTAACTGAGACATAAACATGATTAAGCTACACTTACTCATTTATTGCATCTTGGATCGATAGGTAGTGTAGTCAAAATGGGTTGCCCCTTGAAAACATATAATTTTATTAATTAAATTTAAAAAATCGCAATGAAATGCCGCGAATGAAGTTGAGTAGGCAAAATTGTCAAAATTGAATAGAAGAAAATAACGGGGATCTAAAACGTCGAATTAAGAATCTTTTTTATTTTAGTCGGTTTAAAATGATAACATTTTTGTCAAAAGAACAATTAGACTCAAACTAAACCAATAATATTTCACAATTTCAGATTCTCCAAGTGTGAGCTTATTTGTATTCCAAGGGAACATCAACAGGGCGATAAGTAAATCGGACATAGGCACGATTTCAGGCGAAATCCTCAAAGCGAAAGATGGCAGATGGACCTTCGAAGACCCCAACGTTGAACTTAAAGTTGGAGATGTGGTCAATTATTACGTTGTAGTGGTGTCTAATCGAGGCGGATATATTAAGGATAACTTAAGCTTCACCGTTTCAGGTAAGTTTATGGTCACTGCTGTGCTGCTAAGTGTCATGGCGGGATGTTAAACAGAACTCTTCCTAATGATTGAGCTATTTAATCCATCATTTCTATAGCAATTACCACTAACACGGTACATCTCTTGATTGATGCTAGCGGGACGGTAATGAGGATGTATATATGTAGCCTCAAAAGGGCTAACGAGAAATATTTCTTGGTGTTCTAGTTTCGTTTTTTCCACGATATACAATTGAAGTATTTTTTTTAAAGACATCTCCCGCATAAGGTATTTAAATTCCTGTGTTGCGGGGATCTTTACAAACATATATGAAACGGACACAAAGTACACCCAGACTTAGAACAACAATTTATGGATCACACAAAGTGTTGTCCCATGTAGGATTTGAACCCACAATACTTGGCGCAGTAGGAAGCGGTGTGGCGACCACTGAAACCACTAGGCCAACCGTGTAGTCAATTAGACAAAATAGCGACAGTAAACAAGTGCTTTTTCACTTTTAGCTTTAGAAGATCCATCCAGTACAGGCACGGGAACAGATCCTGTGCCTACTCCTACGACTTGCAGACCAACGGCTACAAAACTCCGCAGTGGTGTCGCATGCGCGGGACAGACGATCTTCGAGGAGAATTTCAACACATTCAGAGAAGACGTCTGGCAGATCGAACAATACATCCCGGTTTATTCAACGGTATAAACTGTTAGTGCTATTTGGAGTCCTGGAAAGGTTTTAGGCGTAAATATTTAATTTTTGTGTAAAATAGGTATAGTAACTCTCCCGCACAGAAGTAAGGCATGTTCATTAGTGGTCCTATTTTGACATTTTTGTTCTATACAATGAATTTGAATTCTTGGTCGGTAGCACTTGTGATAACATTTGCTACTGTAATCAAATTGATTTTATTTCAAGTAGGCCTTTAGAGGCACTTTCTAAACGTTATATTAGACTCTAGTTTCGCGGTTCTAAAATTTCATTCCTATTAAGAAGAGCCTGCAAGCAACTCCGTATTTTTACTCTTTTGAAAATATAGTCTTGCAATAGTTATTTCAGTACATTATTATTTTATGTGTGCAACTATGTAAAATATTAAAATCGATAATCGAACATGTCGGAAATATTATTGTTAGGTTCACCTTGACTTATGATCACTTAAATTAACCCATTTGAGGTTCAAAAAGTGTAATTGTTAAATTATTGACTTTTTTTTTAAGATACTCTCCTTTTTTAAATTAACATTTCGAGTCATAACGTTCTTTTAAATTTTCAATTAAAACCGTAAGGCGATGACCGGGTTACTATATGAAAAAAATAATAGTTAATTGCTTATATTTTGTTAACATATACAGTTAGATAATTTGATAGTCCATAAAGTAATTACGTAAATAATATAGATTATTTTTATAGCGAATGTTTATAAAACAAAAACTAGTTCATGACTAAGCAGTATCCGGGGATTTTTTCGCGTATGATTGTTATAAAAAATACCGGTTTCGTAGAAATGATGATGAAGCTAATTACTTCATGAATATTTTTTTAATACTTTATTTACTGAGGAATATTTTTATTTAGTTTATAACAAGACGATATTGATCTTTATAGCCAGTTTTCTTTGATTCTTTTGTTTTGGTCATTTTAATTATGATGAAGTAAGACGATATAAATGGTTTTCCTTTTTAACCGAATTCAAAAGAGGAAGAGGTTTCTAAATTCAACCGTATTTATATATTTTTACTCCTTCTTTCTAACTGAATAGTAATATGTTTTGTACATCTATAAAAATAACTGAAATTAATTACAAAACTTATTTAAAAAATATATTAATTCATAATTGACTGTCTTACAAAAAGTTAGCTATGAAGGTTTTTCTACTATCCAGACTTTTTTCTTACCATTGAAAACTGAAATTTACGACCATATCTTTTAAATCGCAATGTTTTAAATATTTTTTTATGAGTATGCTTTAGCTTAATTTGGAGCAAACTTAAACTGCTACCAGTTTAAGTAATACGAACTTATATATATTTTCAGTATTTTACTATAATGTGTATAAGATTACACTAATATGACTGCCTCTGTGGCGCAGTGGTAGCGAATGCGACTGCTGTGCAAGAGGTCTCGGGTTCGATTCCTGAGTCGGACCAAATGTTTGTATGATCTGCAAACATTTGTTTCGGAGTTTGGGTATTTTCTATGTATAATATGTATGTATTTACAAAAAAAAAGTATATAAGTTTTGGTATCAGTTGTCTAGTACCCATAGTACAAGCTTTGCTTAGTTTGGGACTGGATGGCGTTGTGTGTTAAAATGTCCGAACAGATTTATTTATTTATTTATTTATAATATACATTTTTACACTCATTTACTTGTTATCTCCAGGAGTTCCCGTTTGTGTCGTACCAACATCTGTCACAAGACCCAACAGTAGCGGTGACTGGTGGCAACCTTCGGATCACACCAAAACTGCAGCAGAGGATGCCAGGGTTTACTGATTCTTCTATCTACAGTGGATCCCTTAATATCTTTAGTGGGTAAGTAGATCTGAGCTGATAGCATAGATGGTGGAACATGTATTAGCAATAACTTCACCACTTTCACTTCCTACTGCGGCGAGTGTTGCGGGCACAGTCCCCCATGAATAACGTGTTATCTACAAATCGTTGTACTGAGTCTGGGTGTTCTTTGTGTCCGCTCGATGGGTGTTTGAACTAAGTTGTAAGTAATGTCAAATGGGAAAGAAACTACTTGATAGAGGTCTAAAGGAATGTTGAGAGGCATAAGTAATATACAAAAGTAGATTATTTAATAAAATAATTTTGTTTTATTGGGTTTATTTTTCTTGGTTGTTCTGTAAGAACTTTCGTAAACTTTGTTTTTTTTTATTGTAAGTTGTCGTAGCCTTGTTTTAATTTTGGTTTTTAGTTTCCATGTTGAAAATTTATTGTTTTGTTTCCAGATGTACAGCTCCTGCAGAAGCTTGTATGAAAGATGCGTGGGGTGCAAGCATACTTCCACCTGTCGTTAGCGGTAGAATCACCTCCAAAGCCTTTGCTTTCACATATGGAACTGTGTACGTGAAAGCTAAACTGCCGCAGGGAGACTGGATTTATCCAGGTTAGAATTATTTCCTGATATTCCTATTTTATAATCAGATCTTGAAATTGATCATTGATTTTTTTTTATTTATTTATTATCTTTATTGCGTACGTATTACAAAACATTAAATAAAATGAGTGACAAAAAAAAAAGATTAATACAACAATTGGCGATCTTATCGCTCACGGCAATCTCTTCCAGACAACCATATATGTTGATGTGTCTGGCTATTTCATAAACTGATCCTAGTTCGTGATGTAACCAAAATAATACAGTTACATATATTTTCAAGAACTCCTTTACTAGTAACTAGCTTAACAATCTAAGTGTTTGAAACCAAGTATAGTATCGTTGAACTGGGTTGTGTGACACTAGTAGGGACTTAAATAAATAAACAAATAAACAAATATTTTGGATATTTTACACACAACACCATCTAGTCTCAAACTAAGTAAAGTTTATATTACGGGTACTAGATAACTGATATAAATATTTTTTTTGTAAATGCATACTCATTATACATAGAAAGTACCCAAATTCCGAAACAAATATTTGCAGATCATACAAACATTTGGTCCGAGACCCGGGAATCGAAACCGAGTCCTCAAGCACAGCAGTCGCTTACGCTACCGCTACGCCACCGAGGCAGGAACGAATGAAATCACTGTGCACTGATCTGTGGGTTCATAAAATCCACGGTTTAATTGGCAATCGCCATGAACTTATCACCAGACTTGTTCTCGTATACAATAAGTTTGTAGACCTTATATACTAACACGTGTAGAACAATGATAGCGCGATCTAAGTTTTGTAACAGCTACATCTAGGGAACCAAAAATAAAATAATATGTGAACTTCGTCTGTGATTACACTATGTTGATGTTGGTTTCGAACACTAAAAAAATTTACACAAAGAACACAAGTAGCAATAACTATTTGCCGTTCCCAAATACTGCGGGGCTTAGTAGTAAGGCAACTACATTTCATTCTATATTTTGGTCACAAAAGAAATACTTTCGGTAATATCTACACCTAACTAAACCTACTTAACTATTCACAACAACATTCCAGAAATCTTACTCGAGCCGTTTTTAAAGAAATACGGAAGCACCCATTACAGTTCTGGAGTGATAAAGATAGCATCAGCTCGAGGCAACAGAGAACTCACTAGTGGCTATACTGACTATTCAAATAAGGTAAGAAACCGTTCGAATTTGAATATCTTGACAATAGATCTATTGGCCAACAATAATTTTATGTCTGTATTCGCCGAACTTAATTATCGAAATAACTTTTTGAAATCATAAGAAGATCGATAAAGCAATGTGATGATGTTCTCCAAGCCGATTTCGGCCACGGCGGCACACTCTCAATGGAGAGCAGCTAATAACACAGGAAATATTGTGGTGCACAAGCACAAGGTGTGCAAACATTAGTGCACTCTCTGTTCCCTCACTCTTATAATACGATAGGGCGGTTATCCAACACGACCCAGGGAGAGATCAGGTGCATAAAAAGCACGGGGTTTAAGACCCCAACTTCTAAACTCCGAGCTGTTATTAAACATTTATATAATCGGAAAAAGGCAATAACACTTTTTTGGCAAGATAAACCAATATCAGCAGTAATATTTTAACTGCAAATTAGCTACTTTAGTCTTATGTGGAATATAGGTACTAATTTAATATTTATCTCATTATAGATGCTTTTTGGCGGACCAGTCATGAACCTTCAGTGTTACGACACTCTGTTAGAAAGCAAAGCGTCTAGCAACGGCCGGCAATGGGGCGATGATTTTCATGAATATGTTTTGCGATGGGCACCAGGTAAAAATCATAGCTGAGATATAAATTCTTGATAAATAAATATTTTTATGAGACAGGAAATTTGCTGAACAGATAGCTATGTTATAAATAGTAAAGTTATTTAAAAGAAACAAAACCCGTGGGATACCTAATATTTCGTTTGAATTGACGCATTTTTTAAGTGCATTTTCACGGCTTGCTTTTTCTGAATTATGAATACTAAAAGTGATAAAATGTTTGTAGCGGTTCATTTGCTTTACAGAGCGTATAACTTTATCGGTGGATGGTGTAGAATGGGCGCGAGTGGAACCCACAGCCAGTGGCCTCTCCGGGCGTTTTCCACAAACCTGTTCAAAACTACCACGCACTCTCCTCGCAGCTGGCACTAAAATGGCACCATTTGACGATCATGTAAGTTCGAAGAAGAGAAGACAATTGACATTTAGTCGAAAGTTATTTTAGTATTTATTTGTTAAAAGAAATATTGTACAGCGCGTTAGGGAATCTCCAGAACCGCGAACGACTAATTATAAAGACGTGTACTCCTAAAACAGCAAGAAGTCTCTTGTTTTTTAGCAAGATTCAGAATAGCTGTTTTAAGTACGTATATATTTCTTAACTATGAAGTCATCTGTCTTCTCAAAAGAGCTATTCCAGGCTAATTAGTTTTGCAGTTGATTCTTTTGCTCATCATATTAATTTTCCTTTTTAGTTCTATTTAACCCTTGGGGTGGCTGCAGGCAGTATCACAGAATTTCCAGATGGCGTGCAAACATCGGGCAGCCGGCCAAAGCCTTGGACTAACACTGGCAGCAAAGCAATGTTACACTTCTGGGAAGACATGGACTCCTGGTTCGCCACGTGGAACCAACCACAACTACTCGTTGACTACGTTAAAGTGGTCGCCTTATAACTCTTCGACTGATTTTAAACAGTTCAAATGTATGCATACTTATGAAGAACCGATGTTGGTTTTTTTACAAAATAGCGCTTCTTTTAGTAAAAACGCGTTACTTGTAGTCACAAATGGGACATGGTAGTCCATATATAGTTAATTTCCTGTAGACTTACAAGAAAATGAACATGGATCAATGTATTTATTTAAATTTTAAGAAATACATTTAAACATTTTCTTAGCTAATCGGATGGTCTAGTGTGAGTATTACGTACACAAAGTTGTCTCGATGGGAAGCGCAAGTTGCGATAGGTGAAAAGTTTGATGTGGGCCAATCGCAACGACCAACGCGGTCACCGTAACGATCAAGTTTTCCTGAAATAAACTCACTCTGGTCCCTCAGATTGTAAGCAGCTCCCAGTGCCTAGTTCTATAAGTTTATATACGCCATAATCTTATTTTTTAAATATATTTTTATTTGGTAGTTCGACAACCAATGTATTTAGAAACTATTTATTATTTATATACGCAATGTATTACCCTAAATGACTCCAAATTGCTAGTCAAACGAATCTCAGTGTTTTGATTACATAAAATTGATACATGTATTAAAATATTGATAAAAAATATCGTACTTATTAATATTTTTATATTCAGTGCTGCCATTTCTTTTCAACAATCCCCCATCACTGTCCCCAGGTTACACAGAATTTGCCAGCTATTCAATTCCGAAAAGTGCCAGATAGGACAATTGGCAACTTTTTTCTCAATTGTCACCTTAAGTGAAATTGTTGTGTAGAAACTATATTAACATATATAGAAAAATTAGAAGGACATTGAGCAACATGTCCTTAGTTGGCGGTATGTCTAAGTGTCCATTATTAATTGTAAATAGCTTGAGCTAAGTGTCGATAGATGGCGTGGTCAGTACTTTCTGAATCGCGCTTACATTGTTAGCCGAGACGGATATTTAAACTTGTCGAACATTTACACGTGGACGATTCCACACCCAATAAACATTTAGTACAGTGTTCTAGTATTTTATTGCCGATCACACCTAGCAGACCCTTGGAGTCGTATTCAGTATGTGACGATACTAGTCCAATTTACCGTTGCAATTTTTCGCCATCACCCCTCCCTATTCTCATAGAATTCGGATTTTTTTTTTACTTATCGTCTCTGACACAAATGGAAAATGAAGTTGGGAAAATTATTCACCCGCGTGAAAACTTAGATAAAAACTCCCAGTTGTTTCCTATTGGTTTATAAGATACTGGGAATATGACACTAACTTGATATTTACGGACGATTTCTCCCAACAATTAACACAGTAGCTTTTTTTTTTAAAAGGCAACTCCTGCATTAGGAATATACATTCCTGTGTCACGGGCATCTTTACAAACATACATGAAACGTACACAAAGTACACCCAGACTTAGAACAACAATTTATGTATCACATAAAGTGTTGTTCCATGTAGGATTTGAACCCACAACACTTGGCGCAGTAGGAAGCGGCGTGGCGACCACTGAAACCACTAGGCTAACACGTGTAGTTTTAAAGGAAGAAAAGGAGTAAAAAATAAATAAAATCCCAATCACATTGGAACTATTTTTATTTGCAGGGTGTACATAGCTATTCCCATAGCACACATTAAAGAGTTGCTGTGACACACAGTTCACACTTTGAGTGTTAGGAAGCGTTTGACACTGTCTTAACAAACTTTTACTAAAATCAATCAAGTATCAAAACTTTCTCTAAATGAAACTTTACCAAAGAGCTCCTACTTCTGAGATATGATACAGAGTGCAACAGAAGCTGTAAGATTTTGTTATTGCTATTTTATATTTCTGTTGTATTGTCTAAGTTCATGTAAGCATTTGGTGTAAATGTTAATTTTAAATGAAGCGAGCGAGTAGTCACATATGATTACCGAAACATCAGATGACTAACAAACAACACTAGCACCACACCCTTAGATACCACACGCGCGCTTTTCTGGCCTTCTGTTTCACACTATTCTGTATCTGTCCCTATTCACAAAATTCCCAAACAGATGGCAGGAAATCGGGAGTAACAATGAACCACATAAAAATCTGAAGACATAAACAGGGTAGGGTTCTCTTTGATAATAAATTTATACACAAAAGTCTGATACAAAGATAACAACACTCCAACATCACCCTGACAAACCGAGACAGTGCAAAACCCTTTGGAAACTATACATTATTTACCTGATTTTATTTCAAGTTTTCACTATTTTACAAAGAGGTGAAAACAGTTCAAGAGATGTATTTAGAATACAAAATATTGTTTAAGATTGTGACCGTTACCGATTTAAATCCAAAATCTTTTTTTTAATTATGCTTTTTTCTTTATTTATAATCGCAACGATCGCACTCCCAAACAACCTTATAAAAGACTACAAATACTTTGATCAATTATTATTTTTTTGTATATAATTTCAAATACATTAAAACGTTAATAATCTTCTACAATCTCCTCGAAATGCCCTAAGTGCCTTAATACTACAGAGAGTCAATCCCTACCTATACATTTACATGTAGGTTTAGATTTTAAAACATCAAATATCTTATGTTAAGTTATAAAAACACGCGTCTAGCGAATATTGTCTGCGCCTTTATAATGAGTTTTCGCCTTTACGTTAAGCGGTGTGTTCAAAAATCGAAGCGGGCTGAACTAACTTGTTTTTGCCGCGTAAAGATTTAGTGTTGCCAGATTGGGAATGATTTCCATATTTAATAGCCAATAAACTATATTAAACAATTCATAGGCACATAATACAAAAGAAATAAAAAAAAATCTTGTTTGATTCACGATATTTTATTGTCAATGTAAAATTTTAACCAATCTGTTCAAAATTACCTCTAAATGAATATGTTAGTTAGAAAGATACAATAATTGGAGCTATTTCTTAGATACGTTCTTTAATATTTGCACACCGTTTCACTTGCAGCTGTTAGACCTTTACCGTACCGTACACATGTTTAAATGTTAAATAAATCCTTTCTTTTCTCGAAATTTATTAAAACTTTTAAATAGCTATTTATATGTCTGTATAAGTACATTTTATACTCTAAGCGTTATGAACAGTATTTAACGTTTACATCGCCTACAACTTGTCGAAACGATCGAGATAAATACACCGAACAACCATAACATAAAGAGAACAAAATTTTTAAACACCTGCCGTGCCAGCATGGGCAGTATTGGGTAAGCAAAAACTTTCTATTCCCGGAGATATGTCCAGCCAGTGCATTACTAAAGGTTGTTAATTATGATGACGATTATTCGTATGGCAAATAATTCGCTAGACGCATGTTGATAAGAGGACGAAAGCTAAATGATAATAGATCAGAGACCCTTACAGATATGACTTGGAATCACATACAAACTTTACATAATACTCCTAATTGATAGAATCTTGATCTTTGAATGACTAACAGCAAATCACAGAAAACCGATGTGAATGAGGATACCGGAGTCCCATATCCCAAGCCCTCCCCCTCTTCACCCCCCAAAGGCCGATAACACACTTGTGACGCCTCTGGTATTGCGGATGCCCATGGGCAGTGGTAATCGCTTACCATCAGGCGATACGTCTGCACGTATTCCCCCTATCCCATAAAAAACTAATGTTTGTCCACCCAAAAGATTTGACATAACTGATAGAACTTAATTAGTCATTCAAAAATCGACTTTCAGCCACACTTTAAAAATACATATTTATAAGAAGCTAACAATAAACATATAACCATTGACTTACATATATTATGACGTCACGAGATATTAAATTACTATCCGAGCGACATATCATGGTAATCATCATCATCACCACTTGAGGAAAGAATCTCGTGCAACAAACGTGCAAGCGAATTCCACTTTTAAGTAGTCACAGGACTTAAGAGCATTTTACCCCGTTATGTAATAGCGGGTAGAGCTATTTCTGGTTCAGTGCTAAGCAAATTGAATAAGAAACGAAATAGTCATAGACAAAATAATGGTAATTCTGTTCTTGTCATCATTAAACTAAAATTCACTAAAATTTGTTGTTGGATTATATGAGTTAATTTCATCTGCCTACAGTTCATTTTTGGATATCACATCTCAACTTTCACTATATTTAGTTCAGTACTAACTAAAAATTGATCAGAAGTAAACGTTTAATTATGAGTAAAAAATACTAAACTATAAATGTTAAAATTATAAGTAATAATTTAGACGAAGATTAAAAGAATGTGCAAAATGTCAAGTTACGTAGTACGTCACACTAACGTCACAAACGTTCAACACAATAATAGCAAAAGAAAAATTATGACCTAATTTGAGTCATTTAACTAGCTGTGATTAAGCCAAAGGAAATTTTACTTTTTAAGTAATAAACAAGCGTGTATCTCTGATTAACGTCGAACTAAGCACAGCTGATTTCTGAATTATCAAAAAATGTTCTCTAAGCAGATGAGATCAAAATACATAATCCAACAACAAATTTTAGTAAATTTTAGTTTAGTGATAACAACAGAACTACCACCAAAGTCTTTGAATATTAAAATAAAGACAAAAGTTGAGATAAAAATATATTACAGTTCAAAATTGGTATAGACAAATACTCAATTTGTAAGGTGTGCAAGCTTACATTTATACACTTATATTTCTTGATAGATTATTGTGAATGCAGTAATGTAACCTCGTTATAGATCGAAAACTTTTCAATACTATATGTAATGTAATTTAGGTAAAATGATTCATTCGCGTTAAGATCAAAACCTGCCTTTCGATTAATTGGGTTCCAAGATATTTTAGATTCATACACACTCTTGGACCCGGATCGGTCAACGAGACTTTTTCAAATGCCACTATTTTCTTACAGCGAACGAACTATAGTAATTATTTTCACGGAAATGAACGCGATCACTTATTTTTAGGATAACACACCTCTGATTTGCCTGACGTTTCGACCAGGTTGCACTGGCCGCGATCACAGGCAGACTCAGGCGTTCGCGATAAATCTCGTGAAAATAATTATTATGGCATGAAACGCGAAAATTTAAAAGTTCAACAATTTGCAATGCAAAATTACATAACTGAATTCGTAAAGTACAATGTCAAGATTATTATCAAGGTATCTAAGTTCAGGAATTAAATCAGGTCGTAGTAAAAAGACGAAGAACTAATTACTACTAGCTCCTTTACAGTACAGCTGATGTTTTGCTATTACTTTAATAATGTTTTGCAATATACTCCTAGTTTTTTCAATATCCTTTAATTTTTTTAATTTTACTAGAATTAAGAAAGAGCTGTTATAAAATACTAAAAACAAATTGTTTGCGGAAAACAATTCGTCTAAAAATCAAATCTGCCGAATTTAATAATTTCATTATTATACATGGTGACTAATAAAAACCCCCATTACTACGTTTTATAAAGCCAAAGTTGCAAATATAGACAAATTTATTTTTAAAAAAAAAGCATTTTTTTTTTAATTTAATGTTTTCCATTCCTTTCACATAATACTACTGACATCAGCTTTTTTGCTAATCAATTAAGCCATCATTGCCTCCATGACTACATTTTTATCTTTTTTTTTTAAATTATGTCACAATAACATTAAAAACACACACTCAACAAGCACCTTTTTAGACCTATCCAGTTGAAGTTTTACATATATACTTCTTGCAAATAAATCACTGAAATAATTTTATTCACACCTACATACGTCGAAATGTTAAACACGATAATACTCTAAAACAATAGTTACCATATTGCGATTAGATATAAAGTTCAATTTACAAAACCTTTTTTTTGTTTAAAAATGCACAATATCCTGTTCAAGCATCTTCAACAGGCAGATTCTTTCCAAAGACCGTAGTCCACTCAAACGATGTTGTTAAGTAAAAGAATGAATATTGAAATATAAGCTTTAAGTCATACCAATTAGGTACATTTTACAATGATAAGGAACGATAAGCGACTTCAGCAAAGTTGTGGATAGCAAGCTTAATGTTAACTGTTGTAGGATTGGCTACAAGCTGCCTGCAAACAGTACAAGAATTTTGTAATTACATGGACTTTTAGTTCACCTTACCGATAGCGTTTAAGCGAATTACGACCTTAAGCTTATCAGGATTAGGTTCTAGTTTTAAAAACGTTACAGAAATCGTTTTTGTAACATGTAAGGCATATTGTTGACTGATTTACATAACATTTAGTACGTACGAGTATTACATATATAATGACGTCATAAGTGTCTACAATTTATTTTTTGAGTTTACAACTCTAAGGTTAATATGTGTCATATTATATATAGTAAGTGATTCAACAACTAAATATCCAAAGCGATTACGATACACTTATAACCTTGTACGATCCTTCGGGGCTAAGATATTACATCACAGCCAACAGTCCTTTCCAAAACATGTCGGAAATCAAAATTCTTTCTTTTAAACATTGATATTTATGATTTTTATATTTTTTTTTAGATATGATTGAATATATTTTACTCTGCGATCCCAAACTAATACAGTTCATAGCGTGAAATAAGCATTTTTTGTTGCTAAATATGTGTATGTTATAATGAATTTAATACAAAAAGTGAAGTTTTGATACGTTTACTTATCATTCAATCACACACTAATATCAAAAAGAGATAAACTACACGAACTAGTTATTTTGTTATTTTTCTAGTTAATAAAACATCTAATATCGATAGTTGCATAGAAAAATATTGTAACTCGAAACTAGGTATTTTCTCAAACTGAAAATTGAAACCACACAGTGACTAAGCTACAATATTTTTCTAAGCAAATGTTTACTATTTTATAAAGATTATTGTGTGCTAGTTATATAAGTATTACGTTAAACGTATAATGACATGGCAACATCTATTATACAATACTAATATTATTTATTATCTTTTACAAATCAAGATAATTTTAAAAGTGGTCCTTTTGAAATACAATCAAAGCACACCTGTCAAATTTGGAAAAAAAATCTCTACTAATTAAAAAGATCAAGCGTCAGCATAAAATTATTTATGGTAGAACATATTTTGCTACAGTAGTAGCTGAATTATTCCTTGAAAAAAAAAAGGATGAAAACTAGTTCGGTATTACCGAAATAGTAACATCAATATCTTCAATAAATATGTAAACCAATTCTTAAAGGTCTAATTATATTGGTTCCTACTACATTTACTGAAGAAAAAGAAAAACTTACCAAACAGACCTCAAGTCCTGGTTAGTTTTAACTAATTTAAAAGTTTCAGAGCGTTACAAACTGCTTATACATTTAATACAACAATAGTATTTGTTTTCTAAATCTTGCATTTCATTAAAATGCATGTGTTAGTTACAAGATAATTACACATTCTCTACAGTTCGACCCTAAAATACGACCACAACATTCTGCAACAGCCTGTATATTCTAATTACAAAGAGAACAATACAAATTGTTACGACAGACATAATATTTCGAATACATTTTTTTTTAAATTAATTTTAATTTGTTAGTTATTTACCAAGCTATTTACATAGCAAAATAAACACATACATTTCTAGATATGTCGGAATCAACTAGGTTAGTTAGCCGTTCATCAACAGCGGCCGTGTTACGAAAGGAGGAACAAGGTTAGTTTAGATTTTTTTTCAATTCTTTTTTTGTTTTAAAAGAATAAAATTGCTAACCTAACCGTTGAACGGCGCTGTTTGGTAAAGAGGCCAGGCTGTTGATGGAACGATTAATGAAGCTAGTTAGCTGCGACAGATATACAGAGTGATTTAATTCTATAATTTTATTAAAAACCATAATTGTTTTATCCCGTCATAGCGATGTCTAGAAATAATAACTTTTTAAGGTCTAATGTTTATAAAATTTATTTGTTATATTTTCTCAAATTTTTTTTACGGGTTAAAACCATCTCTGTTCCGAAATTGGTCAAAGAATCTACTTTTAATACAATAATGTACAACTATTAGGTTGTAATTCAAAATATTTCTCGTATCTAGTGTTGATTGTCGTTAAGTCAACATAAAACTGCGCTTCGATAAGACGAAACGATACTTATCGAGTTAAAATAATGTGATTCTTAATTCCATTAAACGTGTTCAAATTTAATAATGTTGTGTCGAAAACTAAACGCTTTTATGTATACCTAAGTATTTTTAGTTTGAAAATTTCACACATTCAGATATAATATTATTATCTTCAAATTAAATATTATGACAATTATTCTTCTGAAAATAAACAACTTTGTAGTTAAATAATATTTTTTGGATAATAAAAAAATATAAAAATAATGACACTGACAATGATTCACTAGTCCATCCTTCGTACTTCAGAATCATCATTAAAAAAAAATGTCATAAATGCGTCCGAGGTATATTAAACTATATACCCCATTCTATTCTAAGGCTGCAAAATTCAACAAAATACAAAATAATTACATTAATCAGTGAGATTTGATACCATTACAACAACATTTCGATTTATTAAAAAAAACTAAGCAACCTTAGAAATACCAATTACACTATTTCTACCATAAACTACAGACATTTACTTTCACAATCCGTTTTCTAAAAAAAATATATTAAAAAAGGAACGTAAAAACATAAACCGCGAGATCCGAGCGCGCTCTGGTAAAAATTAAAAAAATAATAAATTCACTAATTCCGCTTACTTAAAATAAATAATAGAGATAGGACAGGACACACACGTAAATACTGTTTAGCTGAAACTCTTGTCGAGTTTTGCGTCATAAATTGTAAAAAGGGGACTTCCCCGCCCTACATTACCGACAGGCCCGTTTAAACGAACTTTATACGAACTTGGGACTTGTCGGCGAGACGTTCGGGTGTCGGCACTTACTGCGCCTTCCCCTCCGGCTTGTGTCATACGAACTCCATCGCGTCCCGGGACTTGCCCGAGAACTTGCCCAGGGCTCGCTTCTTGAGGGTGCGCTCGATAAGCTTCTTCACTTCGCTGAATATGAACACGCTCGAAGTCAGGCACACCAGGAATATTAGATCTGAAAATAATAAAACCATTTTATTTTTGAAATCATTTAAGGTAAGGGAAATACATATTTGTTTCTGAACTGTCAGCAACCACGTGTGATCCCATTTCATTTTGTTTCAGTTCTTTGAAGTCGGTGTTCTTTTTTGTTAAAATTTTACTTGTAATATTAATATAGTACAATAATACATATGTATATTTGTATGTTGAGAAATAGACAAAAATTTTTGAGAATCAACTAAAATCTTCTTACCATGTCCAGTGAGCGCCTCCGTCTGAAACACCTTCTGCAGCGGTGGGAAGTATATCACCAGCATTTGTCCCACCAGGCTCAAGGTAACAGCGATGAGGAACATTTTATTGGAGAACAGGCCCACTTGGAACAACGACTTGGTCTGAGAGCGGCAGCTCAACGCGTTAAACATATCGAAGAGTACGAAGCATGTGAAGGTCATTGTGGTATCTCGTGGAGTGATTTTGTTGTCTGACATCTGGAATTATATTAGCTATGTGGATTAGGGTGAATTTCATGGGTTGATATCGCGATGTTCTTGTATTGGCTGTGTAGATGTTCTTTTCTGAATTAAGCAACAACTGTACGCTTCTAATTTACAAAGTATGTTACAGATGATTTTATTTCATAGATTGGGATCAACAGCCTCTCACAGTCCACTAATGGTCATAGATCTCTCCTTAAAAAGGAGGTTTCGGCCTGTTATACCACCTAGGTCACGCAGGTTGGCATAGTGTGTGTGGCTTGGTCCGGATGGCGTAAGAAAGCGGTTCCCGGATCTCTCCCGTCTCAGGCGCAGCGTGGCACACCGTGGTGGTTTAGTGGGTAGTCTGGCTGGAGTCAGTCAGGAGTCCCAAACAAAGCGAACCCCCCGACCCGCGGGGGGGGGGGGAGAGCGAAGTGCGTAAAGGCATTCCAAAACGTAAAAAAAAAAAAAGTGTGTGTGGCAGAGCTGTTGTCCCACACAATTTGTTCTCTTAGTCGATTTTTGTGGTTCCTGTGAATCGTGGTAGTGATACTTTACATTCTTAATAAACTTATAAATGTCAAAAAGCATATATTTCGATCATTGTTTGAAATAAAACCATAATTTATTTAAGTTCGTTGTTTTTTTTTCTAGCTTTCTGCACTTTTCACTCCATACTCCGGTTTCATACGCCGCCAATCGCATAATTTTCGTAAAAAATATTCTTATATTAATAATATTGATTCACATAGCTGTTTATATAAAAACACAAAATCCATTAACTTTAAACAAACCATCTCTGTAGATTAGATTATAAATAGTTATCGTACAAGAAAACACTTTGTTACTTTGAACGAAACGTCTACAAGTAATCAGGACTATGGACTTAAGCATACATATTTGCACAGTTTGATTCAAATAAATGAAATAATGAATATTTTATGTACTTTTCACTTGAATACTTTAAATAAACAAGTAACAATTATTTTAAAAAAACGACTGCGTCAATTTCTGCCAACTCATTTAAATTTAGCCTTTTTTCTATTGACACCACTCACATAACAATACGGCCTTACCGTTTAGGTTCTAAGGGCGTGCCAAGAAAATATACATACATGCATACATACACTCGAAAAACATAACCATACCTCTTTCGCAGCCGGTAAAAATACGTAACGTATAATATTACATAATCATATTTGATGTAATATGATGTAATATCAAACAACTTGGATCCAATTTACTTTGAATTGACAATGAACTTTGAAGGCGGTTAACTTGCATCTCAAGTTTCGCCGTATGTAAATACATTTAAAGTACACAACTATATGTGTGTTATAGTTTGTATACTAAATTTCTCCTCATGTATGTTTGTGTTAATGTATATTGTTTAATAGGTACTTTCAATGAGTATTTTAATCAAGTCCCATATCAATCTCGGTAAGCTTTGTAATAATTAATACTTATCAAAAGCTGATAGAGTACGAGTATAAATGATTTTGTATAATTAACTGGTACTGAAATGTATTTGTAATGTTCCCCTTTTAGTTTTTTTTTCATTATCGTTTACGTTTGTAGAATGTCACTTGATGAGTGATGCAGCACATGAAAACGAGTTGATAATAAAACAACACAGGGATGTTAAACATTTGTATTTACTAATTCGTTAAATGTTAGCTAACATTAATATCTTATAACATTAAGTTTAATAACTTTAGACAATTTTACACACGAACGCCCGCACTGCAACTAATCAATGTCAGTACTTGATGTAGCAACAAGATGGCCGATGATTAGATCACTGTTTACTTTAGAAAATAAACCAGTCAGACATACCTATTCTTGTTCTTCTGATTACGGCTAAGTAAAGATATTAAATATCTTTGTAAAGTTAATTTGTTTATTAATTATATTATAAATGAGCCTACCAAAGTCACTCTACTCTGCCTATAATATTTTATATGTATTAGTCACCATACTCATTGCGAATGCAGAAATTGTAAAAATACAGCATGGTGAAAGGGAAACTAACAAGATGCTTCTGCATCATCTAACATATTATCTATACAAATAAATAAAATTGAAATGCCTGTTTGTAATATTAATATAACCGCATTTTACTAAATGCACATGTAGATATGTATACATGGTACATATACCAAAATATCATCTTTTATAATTTTTGTCTGTCTATATGTCCGTCTGTTCGGGTATTCTCTGGAATGGCTGGACTGATTTGGGCGGGACTTTCACTGGCAGATAACTGATGATATAAGGACTACTTAGGCTACTTAATATAGACTAGCTTCACTCCGCGGCGTTGCCAGCGGTTATAACAACAATCTCGGGTAACACCACGGGGCTCAGCTAGTTCTTAAATATATGAAATGAGTCTTAAAACTAAATGTACGTTATGTTACTATTAGATTAGATGTTACTATTAGATTAGATGTTACTATTAGATTAGATTAGAGCAACTAATTATAATTGTATGGATAGTTAATGGTTTGGGATTAAGAAAACATGGTAAAATGACGATGTTGATAATAAGTTCGATAGACTTTATAAGAAAGGATATGAATGAAGAGAATGGAAGAAGAAAACACAGCGTACTTCAAGCAAATTATTGGAAATAGTTAAACAAAATCACGCTTTTTTGACGAAATTAGCAATTCTGTTATTCTTTTTTCTTTTTTTTTTTATATTTAAGCTGCCAAATGACTCTGCCCTGCCTGATGGAAAGCATGAGCAGAATCCAAGAGTGGTGGTCACCATCCTTAATGCGAAAAAGAACAATGCAGAATGGTGACCCACACTATGGCGGCCTGGGGGGAAGGGGGATGGTGAGGGGGATAGGTGGCGTTGGATTGGGGTATGGGCCTCCGGTATCCTCACTCACTCGATGAAACACAGCGTAAGTACTGTTTCACACCGGTTTTCTGTGAGGCCGTGGTATCACTCCGGTCGAGCCGGCCCATTCATGCCGAAGCGTGGCTCTCCCACGTTTAAATCCATTTACGATTGGTTGAAGTTCAAAACATAAGAAACATGAAATAATATGATGGCAACAGTTTCTATGTATGATAGCTACTGTGCTTGTTAAACAATCACAATGGCTGTCAGCTGTCTTACAGATGTAATATTTAAGATTTGATTTATCAATATAAATTAAAGAAGTGTTGGTACTACAGGTTTTTAACTTCAGGCGCTTTAGTGACTTCAGGCACCGGAGGCGAAGGCACATTAGAGTCACTACTACTTGTCGCCAACAAAATTGCTAAAATAAACAACACGATAATAACACCGACAAGTATTAAATTCATCTTGAGATTTTTCCACCAAAACCTTCGTTTGAGTCTCGTTGAGTTGTTCACAAAGGCGTACGTTGAATCCTGCAGTGTATTGGAGCGATCCTCTAACTCGGACAACCTTCCCTCCCTTTCCAAGACCTTTCCAACGTTGGCAGCCATGATGTCTACGACTTCGTCAACTTCAGCTTTGGCTAGCGTCAAACGATTGTAGCTCACACTTTGGGTAGGATCTTGGTCACCCATTTTGATAAACGTGACTATATTTTGAAGTACACACTGTTCAAGTAATTACGTTCCGTGTACGATTCGGCTATAAAACACAAAATATTTTGTCCGAATACGATAAGCTCACTAAACTTACACGAACTATACTTTTGTATTATACATATGTGTATAAATGATATTTTAACTATTTTCCGCAATGAACGTAGTTAAAGAACGGTAAATAAGCACTGTGTGAAGTTGTACAGGAAACAAAACAAGGTTAATTATTCGATGACGAATTTGTTATGTTTAGATAAAGTAATTATTTTAGTTAGTTTAGTTACGAATTATCTTCACAGGACAATTTAATAACCACACGACGTCATACAATTATTAAATACTAACTGAGCCCCGCCGTGTTACCCGACATTATTGTTGAATTTTAACAAAAAACAACCGTGTCAAGTCGCGTCAAAAACGATTGAGCTGTTCCAGAGATTAGACGGGAGAAATAGACAGCCAAAAATTTTTTAATTTGTTTTTTTGATGTGATTACCGTGTGTATTTTCGTATGAATTTATTGAAAAGCTGTTAATTTGAAATTACAAACTGACACTTCAATTTTATTTATTTTTTGTAGATGTGTTATTGTATCATGTATGTGCGTTACACGTTTTTTAACCAGTTGTTAGTGCATATTTGTTTTATACAACTTACGATAACAAACAAATATTGCGTACCTCCATTGATCGAATGTTATGTTCATACCGGTGCTAATAAGAACGAAGCAATACCAAACAAAAATTTTGAACAAATGAGTAGGAACCCAAAAACTTAATATAATAGATGTTCTATTATATTAAGTTTTTTGGTTCCTACTAATTCGTTCAAAATTTTGTTCTATATCTACACTAGTTTTTATCAAATGTCATAAAATTATGATATGTTCACACTAGGGAATATATAAATTTACGTATTGATCCTTCATTCTTATTATGCAAGTGTAAGGTCCCCTAAATGAAAGTATGTTTTCCAAATGGTAGTTTGTAAAATTCAAGAATTTATAAGACTGATTTTATTTGCACTAGGCAATGTATGTTTACGATAAAATTGTTCCAGTGAATCGTACTATGTGCAGTTTATGTCATACTATTTGTTACGCGTGGAAAATCCCACGTGCAGTCACCCCACCGGTGTTTGCGGCGGGGCAGTGTATCGGAATCGAACCGGCTAAAACCACACGGTGTGCCACTCGCGACGGGAGGGATCCGGGAACTACTGATATTAACACTTTCGGACCTGTTTATATCATGCTACGTTAAGGTCTGGTTATGTTTTTTCTGGTTGTAATAGATTTACAAATCTATTATATGCTATCAGACACGGCAAACGTTGTTTTGCCATAAAAAAAATGGAGATGGGTCAACCTTATCATTTAGGGGTACGAAAAAATATTTTTTTTGGGTCTTTGATTTTGAGCACGAACATAAGTTAATTTTTACCCCGATAATTGACATTCACGCGGACTGGGCCGCGGGCAATGCTATTAAATAATATATATCCGTGTGAATGAAGAATAGGAAATGTCACGATTTCTATTTATCGAATCGTACGAGCCGATTAAAGGAGTAAAGTAGGTGGAAATATAGAATTGCGAAGAGAAAGAAAACTCGATAGAAGCCTATAAATTTAAGATGTGATGACGATAAAAAAATAAATATTTTCGGATATCTAACACACAACGCTATCTGGTTCCAAACTAAGCAGAAGTATTAAGTATAAATAACTTATGTAAATTCATATTTGCTTTTTTTGTAAATATATACTATACAAAGAAAACACCGAAACAAATATTTGCAGAACATACAAACATTAGGTTTGACCCGGGAGTCGAACCCGAGACCTCGTGCACAGCAGTCGGCTTTTTTTTTTTTTTTTTNATGGAAAGCATGAGCAGAATCCAAGAGTGGTGGTCACCATCCTCAATGCGAAAAAGAACAATTCAGCATGGTGACCAACACTATGGCGGCCTGGGGGGAAAGGGGATGGTGAGGGGGATAGGGGACGTTGGATTGGGGTATGGGCCTCCGGTATCCTCACTCGCTCGATGAAACACAGCGTAAGCGCTGTTTCACACCGGTTTTCTGTGAGGCCGTGGTATCACTCCGGTCGAGCCGGCCCATTCATGCCGAAGGGTGGCTCTCCCACGGCTACGCCACCACTGCGCCGACGAGGCTCAGGCATCCTGTCGATCGAGCATCAGTATAGGACAGTGCGTGGAGACGAACCTCTCTATTGAAGACCCAGAGCGTGCCGGCGATGATGATGGCGGCGGACAGCAGCACGTTGAGCAGCAGCGCGCGCGAGATGATGCGGCGGCGGGTGTCTCGCGGCCGCCGCCGCAGCACCGAGTGGTCCACCGGCTCCACGCCCAGCGACTGCGCCGGCGGACCTGCGCCGGCACAACACCGCTCTCGAATCACACACACTTCTCGAATCGATAGATGGCGTGGTCAGTACTTTCTGAATCGCGCTTACATTGTTAGCCGAGACGGATATTTAAAGTTGTCAAACATTTATACGAGGACGATTCCACACCCAATAAACATTTAGTACAGTGCTCTAGTGTTTTATTGCGGATCACACCTGGCAGACCCCTGGAGTCGTATTCACATAGCGAACAATCGTTGTCAAAAATATCGTCATTAAAAAACCTTCACATTATCTATTTCGTATATAAAATTATTATATATACGAGGCGCTCATAGCCCAGTTGCACTCGGTGATTAGAAACAATCAGCGAGGGCATGCAACGACGGCGCGGTCAGTACCTGGATGGGTGACCGCTGGTGGCATGTTACCATGAGCGTCTCCGTGATTCGGAGGTCACGTTAAGCAGTCGGTCCCGGTTGTTATCATAGGATAACAGTCGTGAAGCTTAGTTGGAGGCCTTCGGGCGGCTTAAAAAAAAAAAAACATCCAACGGTAAGATTACGTAGCCACTCCGTTGTCTTGCCAATCCCCCAACCCGCAATTGGCCAACGTGGGGACGTATGGCCTTAACCCTCTCTTGGGGGGGACCCGAGCCCAGCAGTGGGACATTATGGGTTGTTGATTGATTTGATTTGATATAAAATTATCAAAAAAAAAATCTATATTATAGAACGACATGGATTTCAATAGGAATGGGCCGGCTCGACCGGGGTGGTACTACCCTCCCACATAACACCGACACAACATATCATTCGTGCTATCGTGTTTTGTTGTTGAGTGAAACTGAAGACACAATGATGTAGAAGCATCTCAGTAGAGCTCCATAGTGTAGATCACCGTACTACATTCGCAATGAGTATGGTGACCACTGTTCATTTCCATCAGGCAAAGTAGTCACTCATATATATATATATATATATATATATATATATGTATGTCTCTCGTACGGGGTCTCCTCTCAGGAGAGGGTTAAGGCCATACGTCCTCACGCTGGCCAAGTGCGGGTTGGGGACTGGCAAGACAACGTTGTGGCTACGTATATTGCCGTTGGATGTTTTTAAGCCGACCGAAAACCTCCAACTGAACTTCAAGACTGTTATCGTATGATAACAACCGGAACCGACTGCTTAACGTGACCACGTCATGGTAACACGCCACCAGCGGTCACCCATCCAGGTACTGACCGCGTCATCGTTGCTTACCTTCGGTGATTGTTTCTAATCACCGAGTGCAACTAAGCTATGAGCGCCTCATCATTTATCATTTCAACTAAGTACAAAATTGCTATAATCTCTTCTGAAAAAACCCGTAAAACGAAACCTGTTAGGTTTAGTACAAGTGACTCAATTCAAAATGTTTGCTAACCATTTTGAATTAACATGCCAGCAAGTCGCTTCGAACAAAACTACTAATAGATTTCCAAAAGTATATTATTGTTTTCGATTTCTACTTCTGTTGTATTTGATACATGAAATTAATGAGAATGACAAATCAAACCTGTTTTCTCTGAATCCATATTATGTGGTGAATATCACTATTTGTGCCAAATCATTGTTTTTTTTTAATAGGATTATCTCACCATCCATAATAATATTGATCCATAATATCTGCATAGCATTGAGCGGATTGGGTATGCCCATGAGAGTAGCGAGAGCGATGAGCGACAGCGCGGCGATGGACGTGGACAGTTGGAACCGTACGAAGTTGCGGATGTTGTAGAATATGCACTTGCCTTCCTCTATGGCTGATCTGAAACAAAGAAAATTTTTTTTTTATATTCAAGCTGCCAAAATGACTCTGCCCTGCCTGATGGAAAGCGTGAGCAGAATCCAAGAGTGGTGGTCACCATCCTCAATGCGAAAAAGAACAATGCAGCATGGTGACCAACACTATGGCGGCCTGGGGGGAAGGGGGATGATGGCGTTGGATTGGGGTATGGGCCTCCGGTATCCTCACTCACTCGATGAAACACAGCGTAAGCGCTGTTTCACACCGGTTTTCTGTGAGGCCGTGGTATCACTCCGGTCGAGCCGGCCCATGCATGCCGTAGCGTGGCTCTCCCACGGGTAAAATTTTTTTTTATCTATTCGTCAGTGTGATCAGTATGTATGTTCGCGAAGGTACGGGTTTTTAGATCTAATAGTCTGTGAAATATAGTGCGAACAGACGGAAATTGTGAAACAAATGTTTCCGTTTTTAACATTTGCGAACTCTTAAAACAGATTAAGTTCAGTATATTGACCGCGAGTGTAAAACACTTAAATCTAAGATTAGTATTTAATCCAAGTAAATATTCCCTATATTCATAGACGAGATCTGTATTAAACTATTGAAATGCTAACGTAGCCGAAATATATATATTATTATTAGACTAAATTATTATTATTATATTAGATTGCAAAATTAACGATTAACTTTAACACATACAACGATACGTCGCTATTATAACAGCAATTTTAACCTTTGGCTCTATTCGTATTGTGGCGACTTCCACATACAGCGGCAACATAAATATATGACAACGCCATCTACCGAAGATACACTGAACTACGGTGTAATGTAATGTACGAAGAAGCTACCAATCCTACATCGCGCAATAGAAGTTCTCGCGCCGATTAACATATATACAACTTCCCAACATCAACCGTTGGGCAGTGGCCCGCCAGGCATGATCACCTCGCCTGGTCGGAGGATCCTCCCTTTGTGTTGGAGGGACATGTGGCCCGTCCCTCCACAGTATTATGTCGGTTATCGAAATAAAAATAACCTATATGTTACGTCAAGAATGAAATTATCTCTATACCAAATGCCATTCAAATTGTTCCAGCGGTTTAGCCGTAAAGGTGTAACAGACAGTTACTCTCACATTTATAGTATTAGTAGGGATGAATTTACTACTGTTTTAACATTTTCACTATATCCCGTAATATAATACATGAATATACTTACATTATGGTGGCAAAATCATCGTCAACGAGTATCATATCAGCAGCTTCTTTGCACACGTCGGTCCCGTTCCGTCCCATAGCGATACCGATGTCCGCGCGTTTCAGGGCCACACCGTCGTTCACACCGTCACCTACGAACCAAAAACAACTCACTTATATTACGACGTATTGTAAAACTAATATATAAATAAATAAATAAATATTTCCGACATCTAACACACAACGCCATCTAGTCCCAAACTAAGCAGAGCTTGTATTATAGGTACTAGACAACTGATATAATACTTATATACTTTTTTTTGTAAATACATACATATGATACATAGAAAACACCCAAACTCCGAAACAAATATTTGCAGACCATACAAACATTTGATCCGACCCGGGAATCGAACCCGAGACCTCAGGAACAACAGTCGCGTACGCTACCGCTGGGCCACCGAGGCAGTCTTATATGTATATAGTTTGCTTTCTTAATGGAACTGTCTGACTAAACTTGATAGGACTTGAAATTTTTGCAGCTGTTCTTATGTTATATTTATTTTTAAAGTGAAACTTTTAATAAATCGTCTCAAATTTTTTGGTCTGTGTATCGCATGTCGCGTGACGCGTGACGGTCGGCCAGTGTCCAGTGGCCAGTCGGACGGTGTGCCAGTGCTCCACGATAATTTGTTTGTATTTGTCAATGTTTAATGTAATTGTAGTTATTTATTTGCTTTATTGAATTTATTTATTTGCATGTGAAAAAAAGATTTACTCTTACCGTGGTTTCATAAAACCACACCTTTTTTTTATTTATTTATCTTCATTGCGTACATATTACAAAATACTAAATAAAATGAGTGACAAAAAGGATTACTACAACAATTGGCGGTCTTATCGCTCACGACGATCTCTTCCAGACAAACATATCATGGACATCAGATTGTTGTGTATGATTTTTGAACACAATTGTAAGCCATCATTAAGAAAGAAGTTCCGAAAATTTCAACCATAGTTATGGGCAAATCTAGTGACAATTAGATATGAACTGCAGAATTTGCTACGAATGTAAATTCATGGCAAATTCGTACGTTTAGCGAGTTCTTCGATTCCCGGGTCGGACCAAATGTTTCTATGCTATGTAAATATTTGTTTCCAAGTTTAGGCGTTTTCTATATATAACATGTATGTATTTACAAAAAAGAAGTATACACGTTTTTATATCAATTATGGATACTCCATAACTCAAGCTTTGTTTAACTTGGGACCAGATAGCGTTGTGTGTTAGATGTTCGAAATATTTATTTATTTCATTTATTTGTAGTCATCAAGGAAATAAGCTTGCATCCACGTACTTGTATGGCACTCATACTACGTATGCAATACCTTTATGTATAAAATTTTTGTAAATAACTTAGTAGCAATAAAAACATTATTATTAAATAAGCAAGCTATAATATATATATATATATATATATATATATATATATATAT